>CM074433.1:20727500-20862500 GCA_037101425.1 Elopichthys bambusa | reverse complement strand
ATTGAACCAAACTGAATTAACATTGAACTGACTTCAGCAGAACAATGACACTATTGTCTTTTTTAGAGCTGCTTTACAGCAGAATTGAACTCTGCATCAATGAATAATTATTTTCCTGTTTATCACTGTAAAGCTGCTTTAAAACAATCTGTATTGTATAAAGTGCTATAGAAATAAAGATGACTTGACTTGTTTTTTCTTTTGTGCTTTGAATTAAAGTCTTTAATATTGTAATTCATCTTGGAGCTAGAGTAGTTTGCTTGGTTCTTGGCTTAAAGTTGTTTATAGAAGGATTCCTTTAAAATTGCTATGGAGAAAATGAATGGACAAAATATTTCCAAAACCAAGGCTGCTGAAAAGTTGGGCGCTCACTATTGAGCTCTATTGGTGAAACTGTGAAACTTACCCACTGCCCCACTGATGAGCTCCAGCCCACAATGCATGACTCCAGCCAGGAATGGGAGCGTATGTGCGCCCCCTTCAGAATGGTACAGCGCTTTACTCTCACCCCGTCCTCCAGAATGACCCCAGCTCCGATCGTTACATTAGGCCCAATGGTACAGTTTTCCCCGATCACTGCCGTTGGGTCCTGGGTTGAGGTTAATGGCATATGTCATATATTTTAGTACATGTACCATATTTTGCTGAAAAGCACCTGCCTGGAAGTTTCTAGTATGTCCAGTAAGACCTTTATTAGCTGGTTCAGGTGTGTTTAATTGGGGTTGGAGCTGAACTCTGCAGGACAGTGGCAGGTTTGGACACCCCTGGTTTACAATATACTTAAAAGCACAATATACTTTGTTGCTTTAAACATTTTCCATTTTTTAAAAAGAGAATAAATATGACCAACTGAAGGCAGTTACAACTTGTTAGTTCATTGGACACATATTGTGTCTAGTTATGGATATCCAATGTGACAATATTTCCTGAAAATCCAGACTGAATTTTTTACTGGAATAAATGTCCTCTGTCCTTCATTTAAGCCATACTAGCAAAAAGATTCAAGAAGAATTTTGAATTTTTGAATTTCCCTGCTCAGAGCTTCTTTTTAAGATATATATATATATATATGTGTGTGTGTGTGTGTGTGTGTGTGTGTGTATGAGCATAACATAACCTTTCCATTATTTTGAAAGTCTCAAAAGCCTAATTATACTGTTATTATGTTACCAGACACTGTTTATTCCTGATTTAAAATGTTATTAAAACATAATTTTGTCAAACAGTTAAGTATATTTCTGTCTTCCCCCATAAAGTAAATAGAAACTCTACTTGCTGAGAATAGCTGCCAGGGCGTGTTACAAATATGGATGTCAAGTGAACTGACTTGCGTTAAATGGATGCTACAAAATATTACGAGTGTGTAAATTGAGATTATTTTGTGTTACTACTATCTTGTGGACAGACTACATAATTAATATCAACATGTCAGACTAAACAAGAAGTAAATCTCCACTTAATACATGTTGATATAAGGAGACAGAGACCAATAAAAAAATGTCACACCACAAGAACATTTCCAAGGAATCCTGGACCAGTGCGGAGCCTCTCAGGAGCCTGCTGCCGTACATACTGCAGGTACATGCACATGCCTGTCAGGAAGTCTTTGGGCTGGCCAATGTCCATCCAGAAACCTGGAGCACAGACGATTAACTTAGTTAGCAAAAAAACAGTTTTGGCACCACTAATGGCTGCCCTAGTGTGGGGTTAAGCTGATTAAGCTCTGTAAACTTCGAACTAGCGAATCTCTGATAACAAAACGAATGAATGTCTGCTCCTCAACTGCATAAATGAGGACTTTTCAAACTCTGCTGCATTGTGCAGGTTTCACTGAAACCTGGCTGAGTGAAGCCATTCCAGACAACGTGCTACATCTGCCGGGCTTCCAGCTGTTCAGAGCGGATCGCGGAGTTAAAGGGGAAAACAAGAGGCGATCAGGTAGAGGATTGTGTTTTTTAACATAAAAGAAAATAAATGAAACTGTTTTAACAAAGGAAAGTTGGTGTACAGATTTAACAACCCTGGCATTTATATGTCTCAGGAGGGGCCAGTGACCAAAATGAAAGCATGTACGGACTCTGTCCGGAAGGGGGGCACAGGGATGTCCACGGCGTAGCATATCACTCTGTCCCACAAGCAGCTTTGGGGCTCTCTGACCAGTGTAGTTCACCTTTACTGACCTACAAGCAGAAACTGAAATCAGCTAAACCTGTAATAAGGACTGTAAAAAGATGGACTAATGAAGCAGAGGCTTGCTTCAAGCCTGAACTACAAGCCTGCTTCAAATGCACTGATTGGAGTGTTTTTAAAGCTGCAGACACCAATATGGATAAGCTTATAGATATTATAACAATCAGTTTCTGTGAGAATATATGCATCCCTACTATGACAATTTTGCTATTTAATAACGATAAACCATGGTTCAGCTGAAGTTCAACCAAATATAACGGTCTGGTTTGGTTCAGGCACCAAATCAGACAGAAGGAAACTACAACGGACAGTAAGAACTCCTGAGAAAATTATTGGTGCCCCATGCACAACCTCCAAGAACTTTACACCTCCAAAGTAAGAAAAAAGGCTTAGAAAATCACTTTGAACTGGATGGTACAGTCAGCGATATATACGCCCAACTGACGCAAAAGTCGTTGTGTTCTGTGTTCATCCAATCAATGATACTGAAAAGGCAAATATGCAAATAAGAATGTTAACCCAGGCCATACAAATGCCAAGTGAAACCTTGAAACCTGAACGCCCAAGATTAATGGCCTATTCACACCAAGGACGATAACTGTATTTCTATAACTGTAATTCCTAACCTAGGGTTAAGACTGAACAATGTGAAGCATCAATATATGCTTGTACTGGAAATTGCTCTAATTAAGCATATGTCAGGTGAAAGATGTGTGATCCTTTACCTTGCAGCTCCATGGCATAAAGGTGTCCCTCCTCTGCCATGACAGGAAATATTTCCTTCTCAATGGAAGTGGGTCGCAACTGAAGTACAAAATACAGGAAAATGTTGCAAAACTTTCATAAAAAACTTGTACTTCTTTGCTGAAGTATGCAGAAAATAATCCTACTCCCTAAAATATATCACTGGCATAAATGACCTGAGATATTGTGCCAATCTCTGTCACAGCCCTAGTTTCTGGAAATAGTAAGATTAAAAACTAGCCCCCATGATACTCTTTGTTTAGCCAATCAAAAGTTTTTTGAGAAGCTGTCTATCTACATTTACATTTAGATTTATGCATATGGCAGATGCATTGAAAGCAACCTACACTGCATTCAAGGTATACATTTTTTTCATGTTCATGCATTCCCTGGGAATCAAACTAATGTTCTTAGCTTTGCTGGCACATGCTCTACTGTTTGAACTACATTGATGTATGGTAGATAAACTTGAGAAGTGTGAAACGTTCACGATTTCTCATTTGTCAACTTTTGCTTAACACAGTCACACAGAATAGAGGAAAATAATAGGACAGCCAACTTTGAAGTAAGATTTTGATGACATGGGCTGAATCAATCTCACACACCTATTGGAGATTGAGGATCAGCAATTCATTTTTAATTTAATCTTAAAACTACTAATTACTCAAATACTTAATATTGTAGTAGATGCATGTTTCAGAACCTTTTTCCTATATGTCAAGATTGCATGCTGGTTAGCTAGCAAGCAAGCTACCTTATTACAGTTACAAAAATATAATTTGACATTCAACAAAAAATTTTATCAAAAACTTATTTTTCTACTTTATTGCCCTTATGACCTTGCAATTTTTCATCAAAATCATCTCTCGATCTTCTGGTGACATATCCTATCGTTTATCTACTTAAACCCCACCCCTTTCTTACAATCGACTGCAACTGTAGAGTTCCCTCTCTACATTTTTTTCTTTTTAATAATTTGTTTTACTCTGACGTATGTCAGAATCTGGAGGAAAAGATCTGTGACTACTTTAATCTCACTATACATCAATGTCTTTGCTGCTGACTGATGATCAATGATTACATTCAACCATAACAGCAAATGATTTTACTATAGTTAAATGTTTTCATGTTATGTTTAGAGCCTTAAACTTTATACTGTACTACAGTAAATACTGCAATTCAACGATTTTTATGCACATCATAAATGAAAGGCAGTGCAATGAGAATGTGATTTTTTTCACATTATGGTAATAAAAATGTGAAGGGAGAAATGAGCCTAATTGTCATGAAATTGTCACAAGAATGCAAAATAAGGTAGTTTATGGTTTCAAAAATATGCTTTATTTTAGGGATGGGCGGTATGGCAACACATATCGTTACCAAGGTATAAAATGTCTATGGTTGGAGATTTTGTTATACTGTATATGTAAATCATCAGAGTGATGAAATGCATGAATGAGAATATAAAGAATGGGACGTGCTTGATGTTAAAAAGAGTTATAAGCGCAAAATATCCTGAAAAGGAATTCAGAGGGGTGTACTTGCTGACTGGCACACTGCCAAAGTGCGCTCACAGAGAGCTGCCTCTCTCAGAAGGCAATCGAGAATTTGGAATGTGCTCGATGTTAAAAAGTGTTATTAAGCACAATAAGCAGTGAAAATGAACTCAATGCGGTGCATGCACGGACTGACACACAGCGTAAGCACGTGCACAGAAAGCAGCGTCTCTCAGCATGCCATCACGAATTTAATTCTCTTTCATGTCTTATTGTGCTTGAATGGTCGAATACACATGCAATTACGTCAAAATGCCCATTGTGTGGCATATTCATGCAAACACAGCCGGTTATGTCTCAAGTGAAAGTAAACAGTTGGGTGTAAACCGGATGTGTATCAGTATAATGGATCTGTGTGTTTGGTCTTAAAATGACAGCAGTCTAATAAAACTACCTGCTGCTCTGTGTCATTAATGTGAATCAAACAAAAGAGAAAATACTGTAACTTACTGCTCTTGACTGAAGAACTTTTTTTTTTAGCTTTAATAAGAATACATTTATATTTAATTCATACAGTGAAGACCATTTTTTTTTTTACATTTATTACATTATTATTATTAAAATTATCATTTTGATGGCGGATTGTATGGTATGACAAATGGACAAAGATATTAGACTGTACAGAAATTGAAATATACGCTAATACACACTGTACATAATAAGTACTGTTAACTGATGTTGTTAACATGAACAATTTGAGAACAAAGTATAACAATAATAATAATTAGCATGGTTTGATGTGATATGAGCTAAGTGATCCTTAGATTTAATAACCATTGGTAGCGAGATTTATTGTAATGGTCAGAAAAAAAAGTGGCAGATTTGTTACTTGTTAAGATGACATTTTCCAGTGAAAACTCTTATTTTGGTCACACTTTCAAGACTACAATCAGGTTTAATTCATATTTTTGTTATATTGTATTTGTCCTATTGTTTGAAATTTGCTTCTTTTTTTCCCTATTTTTAATAATAGAAATTAGATAAAATAACACAAAATAACTATATCGTGAAATAAAATCTCATATCGTGAAATAAGAATTTGGTCACATCACCCATCCCCTACTTCATTTACTTTAAGCAGTATGTACATATATTGATTGCAGTTTTTACCAATGAAAAACAATATTTTTGAAAATCCAATTTAAAATGATAATTGTGTTGTGAGATGGCATTTGAGTCAGTCCTGACCTGGATTCTTCTCAGCATGGCAGGACTGAAGATGTACATCCCAGCATTGATTTTGTTGGAGACAAACACTTGTGGTTTCTCAACAAAACGGTGTATTCGTCCAATGTCCCCTTCATAAACAACCACGCCATACTTAGATGGTTCTTCCACTTTTGTCACCTGAAACATCAGCCAGATGTTAATGTTGGTGAGTAACAGAGAATCAGGTGAGTAATGTCCTTTTCCTTAATATTCCTTTCAAGATGTAGGATGTATGAGGTAAGAATTCAGAGAGGTAGAAATTTACAATATATAACGTTTGTATCTAAAAATATACTTCGAAAGAATCTTTAAAACTTCTCATAAAGGTTTGAGTCTTATTCAAATCTGACAGTGAGACCATATTTTTTTTACAAAATTTGCAAAAGAAAACAGATCCCTTACAACAATCGTGCCCTCTCTGCCATGCTGTTGGTGGAACTTCAGCATGTCATCAAAGGGGAAATCACAGATGACATCGCTATTTAGAACGAAAAAAGGTTCCTCGTTGTCGGTCAGCAGCTCTCGAGCCAAAGCCAGAGGACCAGCTGAAAAAAAAAAAAAAGCTACAGATTTACAGTATCACACTGACTGAGGGTTGTGCCATCAAAGCGATATGCAAATGTTCACCCACCAGTGCCTAGAGGTTCCTTTTCATGTGAAAGGGAGATTTTTATTCCAAGCTGTCAAAATCACAAATAATATTGTATTACTTTGATATTCTCCACATATGACAGGCTATCTACAACACAAATGTTCATTAAAACCCAATAAGCATACCCTTTGCTCCTGAGCTCTCATCTCTCGCTCCAATAGCTCAGACATGTAGCTCACAGCCAGAATGACATGACGGACTCCAGCCTGACCACAAGACGCCAACAATAAACATTATATGAATGTACATCCAAATGTAATACTTCAGAAAAAAACTAAATCTGACTGTATAAAAGATTGTTCTCAGCTACCTTGACTAGAGCCTCCACCTGATGAAGTAGGATGGGTTTGTTGCAGAACTCAACCAATGGTTTGGGCACAGTGAGAGTGAGCGGCCGTAGCCTTGTGCCGTAGCCACCAACAAGAATCAGAGCTTTCATGATGGGTCAGTAGAGCAGGGAGCAGTCAATGCAGATGCGCATCAGGTGCAATCATGTATGAACGGTACCTGAGAAACACAACAAGAAACATTTGGAACTAGAAGCTTTAATAAATAAGTCCTCATTATATCAGTATTTATAAAGGCATCCAGACACTAGTGAACACAGAGTCACAAAGTCACAAGGTAAAGTATTTGACACCTATATGTCCCATTAGAACACACCCACACAGCACACCTGTAATACCTGAAAATCATCTCTCTCTATCTTGATAACCAGTCAAGCCTGGACACACCAAGTCATTCTTTCTTTATTATTACTATTTTTCCACATTCCTGAATAATAGTAAAGCCACGAGGTGCATTCTGGGATGCTTTTTAAACCCGACTGAAGGAGTTCCCATGTATGCTGGACACTTTTTTGGATGCTTTTCATTCACAAGCCACCGCTACTCATTCAATGATGACAATATTGTCTGAAAAACTAATTTCAAGCATTTAATATTTATCTTTTTTTAAAAATGCTAACATATAAATAATACAATTTAACTAATTGTTATTACTATTATAATTACCAGACAGTAAAACTGTACAGCTCATGTTTCATTTGATTTAATGATAAACTCACCCAATAAACGATTCACCTGCTACTCTGATTTGATGATTACGTTCAAATAATCAACAAAACATGGCTTTTAAACTCACGTCCACAAATAAACTCTATTTAATCTTTAATGTCGTGTCTATCTGACAGGTTTAAGGATCTATAATATTCTGTAACGAAGTGAGGTGAGTTGAGTTCCGTACAGTGATGATAAGGGCGGGGCCACAGCTCTAGAACTGTGGCGTCATGGGTCAAAGGACTGTACCAGTATTGCGAGGGAATCTCTGAACGTTCGCCGTAAAGTACGGGAGATTTAACGACGTGACAACATAATTTAAATCATCGAAGAGTATTTTAAAATCAGTTATTTTATGAAATAATACGTTATAAATCTAACTATAAACAACATACTAGATTAACTGTTTACATTGGCTATGGTCTCCCCCATTAAAAATGACACAAGCGGTCTCATGGACCAATCATTTCATAACAACGTGGCGTAGAAGTGAATAAGAGCCTAAACAATCATTTCATAAGAAAAGTTTTAAAAGATTTAATAAAGTTTTTTTTTTTAATCATAAGAAAAGTCAAGCAGCTCTATTTATAAAATAAATTACCCTATATAACATTTGTTTAGGACAATATTGTTTATTTTGCTTACACGCAACTATGTTTTAAATTATGTAAAGTTTTCAAGAGTTTTGTGAGTAGTGCACAGTGATGCCCTAATTTAATCATGTATTTAAATGTAATAATAATAATTTAATAATATCTGACAGCGAATAGCGTATTTTTGTAATAACATCGATAACTGAAAACGTTTCTTTTGTATAATGTTGCATCTACGCCACTAGGTGTCATCGCAACACAGACACAGTACTAAAATAAATACATTAAAACAGGCAAACTGGTAAATATTAAACATTAGATATTTGTTTTTATCCGTGTCTTTATCCATCTTCATTTTTAGGCATGTGATATCTCAGTTTCCGAACAGTTTCAGTGGACAAACCTGCTAAGGAAGCCCATTTCCGTCACATAAGAAAAAAAAAATTATTGACATAAATCGAAATTATGACATAAAAATTCATAATTACATACTGAGGAATAATTATTAAATTAAAAGTACGTTGTGACATGCTACGTTTTAATTATAAAAAGATAATTATGACATTCATAGGCTAGTTGAAATTATTTTAACATCAAATCGGCTGCTGGTGATCCCGCAGGCCAGTTAAAATACACAGGTGTACTTAGTCAGATTACACCTATCTCGATGTCTTTTCCAAATGACATTGTGAAGCAGCTCAAACCAACGGGTTCACCTTTAGATATAATCCCTGCATGGGGGTTAAAAAATTGTTTAATGCAATGTGTCCGACGCTCTTAAATTTTATAAACAAATGCTTTGAGTTAGGAGTCCTTCCTGAGTATCTGAAACATGCCTTGGTTCAATTCAGACTTAAGAGGCCTAACTTAGATTCCTATGATCTATCAAATTTCAGACCCATTTCTAATTTCTTTCCTTTCATTTACAACTTTTGAAAGAGTAATACATGGTTTTATCACCACAAGACTTGATTTTTGCAATTCTCTTTATTTGGGGATTAGTCAATCTTCCATAAATCGCGTTCAGATGGTTCAGAATGCTGCTGCCAGAGCTCTGACAGGAGTTCGTAAACGGGAAAATATAATGCACAGGTATAAAGTGACTGAAGAACAGGAGTTATATGTTCCCATAGCTGCTCCAAGACTTTGGAACAGTCTGCCTACGGAAATTAGAATTGCTCCTACTCTGTCCATTTTTAAATCTAGGTTAAAAACTTTTTTATTTGATCTGTCTTATAATATATGACGGTTGATGCAGTTGTCCTGCTTTGATGTTTCGTAGTTTTTATCTGTGTTTTTTTTTTTTTTTTTTGTAGTTTTTTTCTGTTAATGGTTTTTATTTTGTACAGCACATTGGTCAACGGTAGTTGTGTTAATTGTGCTTTATAAATACACTGAAATAAATAAAAATAATTATAAAAAGTCAAAATTATGACATTCATAGGCTAGTCGAATTTTTTTTTTTTTAAAGTGTTCCAAAGTACGTCATAGTCTATAGCCTACTGCAAATATGCCAATTGTTCAAAACATCAGAAAATAATGCTTGCTTAAACCACATTATCTCCATCTTAAAGTTGCCCAGATCAGTCAGCAGCTGCTGTTTCTGCCTGAAGATTTTACAGTAGCCTACATCCGTCACTAGGCAGGAAAAAAACAGAAACACTGAAGGGATGATGAAGTCACAGACTGGGATATATTTTTGAGAGCTGTGTAAATGATAGCACCAAATAACAAACGTTTTTAAAGGGTGATAAACAGTGTCAAACAGTTAAAAGAATAAGGCAGCTAAACGGCAATATCAATGGAAAGTGGAGAAAAATGACATCAGTACCTATACAGTACTGATGGCCTGGTAAGAAACACGATGATGGGATTGGGAACACATCAGATCTAGTCATGCTGCTTTTGCCATTGAACAAAATATTTTTCATGCTTATTTTAATAGTAATAATTTAACCAACCAGTTAAATTGTAATTCACTGCACTATGTTACACGATCCATGTACAAAATGTACATTGTACATTACAGTACAAAATGTATTCCCATTTCCCCTTTTGTATAGATAGTAATGAAACTGAAAGACTAACACCTGTGTAGGTGTTCAGCTACATCCAGTTGTTTTGATTGCATTTCATTTTTTAGATTCAGAAATATATTTCAACATGGTATTTCTGTAGAAATTTAGCAAATTGCTGTCATTTTTGTATTATGTTAGGTTCTGAACTTAAGTTTAACAGTTTTGAAAAGAGTATGTAAACATGCAAACTGGCCTGTAGGTTCATAGAGTTTTGGTAGTGTTTGGTGGTCTGAGTGAGAAATGTATTTATGTAATCACAGTTTAGTCCACATTGAATGATTGTGGTTGTGCTCACTGTGTGAATAGTTTTGAAAAAGTGACGTAAATGGGTCCTAGCGATTGTAAAAAAAAAAAACTGTTTTTACTCTACACTTGTGCAAGTTTTTTTTGGGGGGGGGGGGGGGGGGGGTTAAAAATGTATATAAGTAAAAAAAATATACTTTGTTATATGCGTCGAGTGAATTCATGAAAGAAAACATCTCGGTTACACACAGTAGGGAACGAGAGACTGTGTAAACTCTGCAGAGCTTGAAGGGTGTCACTAGAGCTATAAGCTAATGAATTGCTGTGATTTTTATGCCATAAACGAACAAACCTTTTGTTAAATGGAAAGGTATCTATATGGCTTTCAGACAATTGTCACACCTCGAGGGTGTTCCCACAGTTAAAGTACTGACACAGTGTCTCGTTCCCTAAACAGAGAACCATTGTTATATATGTAACTCAGATGTTTTTCTGTTTGCTGTGCTGAGGTTTAATGTCCCCAAAAACCTCTGTAGTCCCATTTAACCATTTGGTAGCAACCGGCTTTTTACAAGACACATAAAAGCTTTGAAAAAAATGAAAATATCTTGAGCTTGTGTTAACCACAGACTTTATTTCAGGCATTTAGCAAAAAACTCATTTAAAAAAAACATTGACTTTGACAGTGGATCTGGATGTGCATAAGTACTGATTCAGAAGTAATGAGTGCACTGTCTTCAGCTGTAATTGCTATCAAATGAGCGTTTTCTTTCTCAGTTGAGTGGGTTTATGTAGATTTTGAAAAATTAACCTATGTACAATATAGAACATACTTTTTAACAGTTGAAGTAAGTTCTTAAGTGCAGTGTCTGTCTCTGTTAGCAACAGGAAGTAAAGGATGGAGCTAAGTGCACTTCAGTTGCTCATCACATCACAGTATATTTGACTAGAAACAGGAGCAATTAAGATATTTGAAAAAATAATTTTGTCTAGTCATTTTCTATGTACCATGTCATACAAATATCTCAAATCATCTTTCTTACTAATCAAATTAGACAAAATCTGGATAATTATTTTTATGCAGTTGTGCTGAACTATAATTATTGATAAACAAAATGCAGCATTAAATGATAAAATGGCCTGCCATAAACACACCTTTCAGTCATTTCATCTCAATATCAACATTTGTGAGGTTTAGTCAGTCATTTTGAGGGTAAGATGGACCCCCAGAATTGGCACAAATACCTTGGAGCAGGGGTTCCCGAACACATTCCCGGAGCCTCCCCAGCACTGCACATTTTGCATGTCTCCTTTGTCTGACACACCCATTTCAGGTCTTGGAGCAAGCATGGGCAAACTCGGTCGTGGAGGGCCACTGTCCCTGCAGAGTTTAGCGCCAACCTTAATCGAACATGGAAAACATGCAGTGTTGGGGAGGCTCCAGGAATGTGTTTGGGAACCCCTGCCTTAGAGGAATAGATTGACTTTAAATTTAATTTTCTTTGAAATAAGAAAATATTTCATTTTATTAATGTCTGCAAAAATTCTGTAAATTATGCTATTAACCAAACACCCCTGAAAACTAAACAATGGTTTAACCCACGTGACAAGCATCATGTGGTGTCATTTTCTTCTGCTGCAGATATTTTAAACACATTTTGTAAATATCCTTATAATTTTTTTCTATATTTGATCTCCAATGACCTATCATCAAGGAGTATATTAATTGCCCATCAACTATCTAAGGAACATTATTATGGTTTACAATACTTTATGATTTTATTTCAAATAAATATTAAAATATGGAGTTGATCAAGAAAATAACATTTGATTGGCCAAACAAGCCATTGAAATTATGAGGCACAATGGTGAAATAGTTAACTATGTTACTTGTGTCAACCGTTACTGTCTTTTACTGTCCTTGTCAACTGTTACTTGCATCAATCATGTTACTGTCATTGTCAACTACATTACTTGCATCAACTGTTACTGTCATTGTTAACTGTTACTTGTGTTACGGTCATTGCTGACTATGTTACTGTCATTGTTAACTGTTACTTGCATCAACTATTACTGTCATTGTCAACTATGTTATTGTCATTGTCAGCTATGTTTGGACAGAATTTTTACATTTTAAATATTTTGATATTATTTTAGGGTATAGTTTATATCCACATGAACTAGAGTTTTGCATGACATTCTTAAAACTACCAAAATTATCTTTGAAGTAGATTTATGATTAAATGCTCTTGTCCTCAATGACCATGCTGAGAAATTTACACAAATATCTGCAAAAAAAAAAAAATTATTTTAAGTCTTTTAAAATAGTCACAAAATAAAATAAACAAACATTTAATATTTGAGTAACTTAATTAGTGTATGTAGTGGCATACAATTTCTTCCTAATAGCTGACAAACTCACCAGGAAAAACATTTTTTTTTTAGTAAATTATTATTATTATTTTATTTGGACTGCACAGAATTCCTGCTATTTAAACTCTTATTTTGTATTCAAAGTTACAGTTTAAATGTTCTTTGTGTTTTATTTGGTCAAGTCAGAACAGTAACAAAATATTAAAGAGACAAGACAACTTTTCTTAAATAAAGAATTTATATCTCACATTCAAAGTTGTCATATTTTTTCTTAAAAAAATACCCATCCATGCAACAACAATAAAGAGAAAAGGATTGTTTTCAGGATGAGGTGTAATAATATTCTTTCTTTTTATGCCAAATCTATGAATCTGGGTTCCTCTCTCATGGTTCGGCACAAATGAAAGGTTTAGATACACAAACCAGCTACACAATGACGCCAACATGTTAGTAATGATGTATTCTAACTGTAACTTTAGTACATTGCTCATTTATTGTGAGAGAACACATCACGCATGTGGCATTTGTTCTTCAAACATTTCCCTTCAACAGTTACGGAAATGTGCTGTGATGACTCTGTTAAACAATGTACGCAATACACTCCTGGGCGTCCCAGTTATGGCTATTGACCAAAATCACACGTCTAAATACAGACACATCCCTACGGCACAACTCCGCATAGATGCCATGTTTTGTAATGTTGATTTATGATTTATACACCACATGTAACCAAAGTCAATAAATGTAGGACAAGACGAACAAAGTTATTACAAGTATATTTGCTCAACTGCTACTACAGGTGGATGTGATGTCCGTTTCCCAGAGAATGCAGAAAAGTGTCCATGTTTCAGCAAAAGGATGACACTATAGTGCAATAAATGATTCACTTAGACAGAGAACATGCTGAACATGTCATTCTCCAATCGACTGACTTGATGAGGACGAACCTAGGGACAAATCTTGCTACATTTGCTGATGGTGGGCAAATTGTCACTGTGTATCGGTGTAATTAAAAGACAACCCTTCAAAATGACTCCAAAACAAAACGAAAAGTCATGCTCTTGTAATGGTGTATATAATAATTTACAGTGCAGATGTTAGTGAGCACTAACTAAAGCAAAGATAAGTTTCTTAATCAGTCGTTTTATCTCATTTGTTTTTCAGCAAAAATATCTAAATATGCCTAAAACAACTGTAGGGGTGAATCAAAAATGGTTTCAAATATTAAAGTTTTTTTTCAAAATTTGCCAATGGGGTAAGAAAAATTCATTTGAATTTTTTTTTTTTTCTGTAAACAAGTCTTAATACCTTGCACAATTTTGCTTTTCAAGGTTTTAAGGATGTTTAAATACTCTGACAGATTAAGAAAATTATTTTTTTGCAGTGAGGTTTTCTCTGCAATAACCTCGTTACTGACAGGAAAAGACTTTGTAACACAAGGGTAATCTAAATTCAAGCCTACAAATATACTATCCCAACAAATATGTAAAAACTGTAAAATTTAATGATTGCTCTAAATGTACAGAGTTAAGACAGCTACCAACCCCCCCCCCCCCCCCCCCCCCCCCCAAAAAAAAAACAAACAAAAAAAAACAACAACACCTGACCGGTTAAATAGATGCACATAGCTAAGCTTAATTAAACTATTGCCATAAGGCCAGATTCATCATCTTGTCATCAGAGATGAGTGGTTTAAAACCTCCCTTTAAACACCTCCAACTCCTACAATAAAGCTTTAATCAACGACTCTGAGCTAAACTGCTCCCTTTAAAACTCCTGGAGAAATGCTGAGAACAGCAGCTCATATTTCACCCCCCACCCCCCCAAAAAAACACAAGAAAAAAACTATACTGCATAAAGATATTCTTAAAACCATTAAGACTTTGTTTGCACTGTGGCATGATTTTCATAGTTAAGCATATTTATAATATATTAATAAATGAAAAACAAAATCAGTGTTTCTGGATAGAATGTGTTGTTGTTGTTTGCGTTATAATAAGATTTAGGGAGAAATGCTTTCATGCTTAAATTAACATGAAAATAATAATGGCACAAAAATCTTAAAGGTCCTAAAAACAGGCTTTATTTAGGCAATATAATAAGATTTATTTCTTGTGATTTGGGGTAAAATATGACCTGTGCATTTCTTCTTGCGATTCACTCACACTGACACACACAGACACAGACACACAGACACACTTGCTCTCTCTATGGCAATCCCACACTTTAAGAGAGACCCTGACAGCGGACGTGCCCTGAGCTCACGGTTCATGACTGCAGTACTTCAGTTGGCCACATGGTGATGATGAATCCATGTGACAAAAACTAAAAACATCTGATGAGGGGAGGCAGACTAGTAGCAATTTCTTTTATGACAGGAGAGTCAAGAACCTTCCTCCATTTCTTATGTATATGAATCCCTCATGGTTCAAATACTAAGTGAGAAACAGAAAACACACCTTTAGGTTTGCGTTAATGTGCAATCTTTATAAACATCTTTGTTTTTCTATGAAAATGTCAACAGTCTGGAGGGAGGAGCTTTTTACGTTGGACTGCAACATAAGGAACAATGGGTTTGGCTACTGGTTCTCCTCACGGATTTGCTGCAAAATGTTGATGAGGCTCTCTAGTCCAAATACGTAGCCGCGGTCAGGTCCGTCGTGGACGGTTTGGTCATCCCGGAAACCTTTGAAGGTGCTGTGGGCGAAGTCTATCATGCGCACATCCACACTCAGCACCTGAGGAGGGGTATGGGGCTCAGAGGCCAGTGGCTTCTCCAGAGAACCAAGCAGTGTGGCCTGATTTTCCTTTTCAGGCGGCAGTTCTGAGGGTTTCTGCCAACCGTCGACAGACTCTGGATCCTTGCCCTCATATATGATGAGCAGCGAGCTGGAGTAGAAACGGTACGAGGCCTGGCGCTCCAGGACAGCCTTCAGGCTGCACAATTTGCTCAAGATAGGCTCAAAAAGGTCTTTGCGCAGTTGCGTGCCATTGTGCATGAACTGAAAGAGTGCATGCCGAAATCCCTCAATGGAAAGACTACGGCCATAGTACTTGTTCCTGCATAGATAATGACCTGTGTCCATCTGGTACACCTGCAGAATAAGGAGATGAGGAGAGGTTGGTAAGGCTGACGCAACTAAATGAAGCTATGATGGTCAAAGTGGTTTGTGATTCAGGAGATATTAATCACCTGTTATATTCTGTCAAGGATTGATTATATGGTCTTCAAGCCTTTCACTGGCTTTTGCTTTCAATCACTTTGCTCTTTGGTCAGGTCAACGTTTTAAGCTACACGATGTAACTTTTTTTAATTAAAAAAAAAAGAGACAATGTTATTAAAGGGTTAGTTCACCCAAAAATGAAACTTATCCCATTTACTCACCCTGAAGCCATCATGGGTGAACAGTAAACCATACGGCTTTAGGGGGTTAATAAAGGCCTTCTGAAGTTTTTGTAAGAAAAATATCCATATTTATAACTTTATAAACTAGAATTACTGGCTTCCGTACGAGTCGATTCCGCCGTAAGAGTGAACTTTGACCTGACACATGATGTACTGATGAACACGGAAGCACAGAGGATAGAGCAAAACAAAACACCGGTCACAAATTAGTCTAAAAAGAGAATTAAAAAAAAAAAAAAAAAAAAAAAAAAAAGTCAGAGGAGCTTGTGTTTGTTGCATCCTACTACGTCCTATGTCATACACCGGAACTCAACTAAAGTTATAAATATGGTTATTTTTCTTACAAAAACGCATCGCTTCACTTTAGAAGGCCTTTATTAACCCCCGGAGCCATATGGATTACTTTTATGATGGATGGATGCGCTTTTTTGGGCTTCAAATTCACAGTTACTATTCACTCCCATTATAAGGCTTGGAAGAGCCAGATTATATTTTAATAAAACTCCTTTTGTGTTTGGCTGAAAGAAGAAAAATCACATACACCTTGGATTGCTTATATGGGATAATTTTCATTTTTGGGTGAACTAACCCTTTAATGAGGGTATGCAAAAAGAATCCACCTTCCAAACCGTGTCTTAACTCAAATACACTTTGATAAACCTATAAAACAAAACAAGCAAAGTTTACAAGCAAAAAAGGAAAGCGACAGAGTCTATATTAAAACCCGGATCTATATTGGCTTGCCTTTTCAGAGGTTTGGAAGGATTTAAAAGCAACACAGAGACTACTTTATTCTTACTTAACAGGTAAGATATTTATTGAACCGATAGATAGCCATGTAGCTCTCAATTTCATTACAACATTTGACCTTATCAGACTAGCAATTGTTATTTCTAACTTTTTTAACAACTTCAATGTTTCCAAGAAGTCAAAGCTACAGCAATAGATATAGCACCTGCTTAGATGACTTCTTTTTTAGATTAACATGTGTGCACTGGTGCTGAATAATTATGTAAAATAAAGATTTATTGCAGAAATTCTTATGCACGTGCTCTTTAAATTAAATAGTGTGATATCACATGTACCACCCCGCATTGGCTTCAGCTATCCAAAAATCCATATTGGTTGATTACTAGAATGTTCTACAGCAGGTCTTCAACTCTGCTCCAGTGTTATGGAAGCTTATGGGTAGCAATATTCAATTTGAAATGTAATATGCAAAATGGCAATGCAATATATAAAATGGCAATGCATTTCTCTGTATTTAAATTTACATTTTCCATACCATACAGTGGGTACGGAAAGTATTCAGACCCCCTTAAATTTTTCACTCTTTGTTATATTGCAGCCATTTGCTAAAATCATTTAAGTTTATTTTTTTCCTCATTAATGTACACACAGCACCCCATATTGACATTTTTGCAGATTTATTAAAAAAGAAAAACTGAAATATCACATGGTCCTAAGAATTCAGACCCTTTGCTGTGACACTCATATATTTATCTCAGGTGCTCTCCATTTCTTCTGATCATCCTTGAGATGGTTCTGTACCTTCATTTGAGTGCAGCTGTGTTTGATTATACTGATTGGACTTGATTAGGAAAGCCACACACCTGTCTATATAAGACCTTACAGCTCACAGTGCATGTCAGAGCAAATGAGAATCATGAGGTCAAAGGAACTGCCTGAAGAGCTCAGAGACAGAATTGTGGCAAGGCACAGATCTGGCCAAGGTTACAAAAACATTTCTGCTGCACTTAAGGTTCCTAAGAGCACAGTGGCCTCCATAATCCTTAAATGAAAGACATTTGGGACGACTAGAACCCTTCCTAGAGCTGGCCGTCCAGCCAAACTGAGCTATCGGGGGAGAAGAGCCTTGGTGAGAGAGGTAAAGAAGAACCCAAAGATCACTGTGGCTGAGCTCCAGAGATGCAGTCGGGAGATGGGAGAAAGTTGTAGAAAGTCAACCATCACTGCAGCCCTCCACCAGTCGGGGCTTTATGGCAGAGTGGCCCAACGGAAGCCTCTCCTCAGTGCAAGACACATGAAAGCCCGCATGGAGTTTGCTAAAAAAACACCTGAAGGACTCCAAGATGGTGAGAAATAAGATTCTCTGATAGATTCTCAAGATAGAACTTTTTGGCCTTAATTCTAAGCGTTATCTGTGGAGAAAACCAGGCACTGCTCATCACCTGTCCAATACAGTCCCAACAGTGAAGCATGGTGGTGGCAGCATCATGCTGTGGGGGTGTTTTTCAGCTGCAGACGAAGGAGTGGCTTCACAACAACTGTGACTGTTCTTGAATGGCCCAGCCAGAGCCCTGACTTAAACCCAACTGAGCATCTCTGGAGAGACCTAAAAATGGCTGTCCACCAACGTTTACCATCCAACCTGACAGAACTGGAGAGGATCTGCAAGGAGGAATGGCAGAGGATCCCCCAAATCCAGGTGTGAAAAACTTGTTGCATCTTTCCCAAAAAGACTCTGGCTGTATTAGATCAAAAGGGTGCTTCTACTAAATACTGAGCAAAGGGTCTGAATACTTAGGACCATGTGATATTTCAGTTTTTCTTTTTTAATAAATCTGCAAAAATGTCAACAATTCTGTGTTTTTCTGTCAATATGGGGTGCTGTGTGTACATCAATGAGGAAAAAAAATGAACTTAAATGATTTTAGCAAATGGCTGCAATATAACAGAGTGAAAAATTTAAGGGAGTCTGAATACTTTCCGTACCCACTGTATGTGCAACGTTTGGAACAAAATGATCATTCAAATTCAATAACAATTTACATTTGCTATTTCCTACATTAGTTTTAACATATAATTTAAACATACAGTATCTCACAGAAGTAAGTACACCCCTCACATTTTTGTAAATATTTTATTATATCTTTTCATGTGACAACACTGAACTTTGCTACAATGTAAAGTAGTGAGTGTACAGCTTGTATAACAGTGTAAATTTGCTGTCCCCTCAAAATAACTCAACACAGCCATTAATGTCTAAACCGCTGGCCACAAAAGTGAGTACACCCCTAAGTAAAAATGTCCAAGTTGGGCCCAATTAGCTATTTTCTCTCCCCGGTGACATGTGACTCATTAGTGTTACAAGGTCTCAGGTGTGAATGGGGAGCAGGTGTGTTAATCGCTCTCACTCTCTCATACTGGTCATTGGAAGTTCAACATGGCACCTCATGGCAAAGAACTCTCTGAGGATCTGAAAAAATGAATGGTTGCTCTACATAAAGATGGCGTAGGCTATAAGAAGATTGCCAAGACCCTGAAACTGAGCTGCAGCACGGTGGCCAAGACCATACAGCGGTTTAACAGGACAGGTTCCACTCAGAACAGGCCTCGCCATGGTCGACCAAAGAAGGTGAGTGCACATGCTCAGCGTCATATCCAGAGGTTGTGTTTGGGAAATGGACGTATGAGTGCTGCCAGCATTGCTGCAGAGGTTAAAGGGGCGGGGGGGTCAGCCTGTCAGTGCTCAGACCATACGCCGCACACTGCATCAAATTAGTCTGGATGGCTGTCGTCCCAGAAGGAAGCCTCTTCTAAAGATGATGCACAAGAAAGCCCACAAACAGTTTGCTGAAGACAAGCAGACTAAGGACATGGATTACTGGAACCATGTTCTGTGGTCCGATGAGACCAAGATAAACTTATTTGGTTCAGATGGTGTCAAGCGTGTGTGGCAGCAATCAGGTGAGGAGTACAAAGACAAGTGTGTCTGAGTGCTGCCGGGACTGGGGAGCTACAGTTCATTGAGGGAACCATAAATGCCAACAGAGCATGATCCCCCTCCCTTCAGAGACTGGGCCGCAGGGCAGTATTCCAACATGATAACGACCCCAAACACACCTCCAAGGCGACCACTGCCTTGCAAAAGAAGCTGAGGGTAAAGGTGATGGACTGGCCAAGCATGTCTCCAGACCTAAACCCTATTGAGCATCTGTGGGGCATCCTCAAACGGAAGGTGGAGAAGCGCAAGGTCTCTAACATCCACCAGCTCCGTGACGTTGTCATGGAGGAGTGGAAGAGGACTCCTGTGAAGCTCTGGTGAACTCCATGCCAAGTTAAGGCAGTGCTGGAAAATAATGGTGGCCACACAAAATATTGACACTTTGGGCCCAATTTGGACATTTTCACTTAGGGGTGTACTCACTTTTGTGGCCAGCGGTTTAGACATTAATGGCTGTGTTGAGTTATTTTGAGAGGACAGCAAATTTACACTGTTATACAAGCTGTACACTTACTACTTTACATTGTAGCAAAGTGTCATTTCTTCAGTGTTGTCACATGAAAAGATATAATAAAATATTTACAAAAATGTGAGGGGTGTACTCACTTCTGTGAAATACTGCATATTTTAATGTTTTATTAGTTGCAAAATTAAAATGAAAATGTATTACATAAATTATTATGTGTTTAACATTTTTAAGCAAAAATTGTTGCAAATGATCATTTAAATTATTTTTCTTAGGGTGTTTGAAATCACACCTAGTTCATTTGAGCCCTCCAAACGTTCTTGGAGTGTTTCGGCGTGTATTTGTAAACAAAACAAGTGATCTCAGACCCCCCCTAAAAGGACCCAAAAGCGAACCATAATTAGACCACCTCCGGAGGTCAGGAGATGCAGCAGTTACTGAAAACAGAAAGCTGGGGTTTTAGTTCTTATGAAGTTGTAGTGTGAACAAGAATGGGTCTGACCCTTCACCTTCAATGTTGAAGAGGACCAAAAGAAATATTGGTTCTCTTTTGAGTCCACTAGATTGTGAACACCAAAAGGACTGAGGTCACTTTCGGCTGGTTCCCTTTATTTTTCTCTTTAAGTGAACTGGGTTTGGTTCTTTTAAAACAAACTATGTGTGAAAACACCCTTAATTGCATCTACACTCACAGTTAAGACACTTACGATTGCATTTTCATTAAATTCCCCACAATAAGTGTAGCAAAATTCAATGTGAAATTGAAAATGTAATCTGAACCGATCACATCCTGCCCCGCCCTGTCAATCATTGCACCAAGGTGGGGCCAGTCGATGGAAACATGGGGATGGCAGACAGAGCTATTAAGAGCAAGGAATTTACTGAAGTGGAACAAGAACAGAGAAATGTCAATGTTTCTGAAGATTATGCGTGTCAGTCAGTGATAGAATTAGTACGTTATTAGAACCATAGATATTTATGGTTAGAACGCCACACAGAACGCGCCTGGTGCTTGTGCACCTTATTGTGAGATATCACACGCTGTGGCTTGTCTGTTTAAGTGCTAAAACAGCCACAGCGCCACGAGTGAGCAGTGCTTTACAACAGGTTACTTTACTCATAGAAATAATCTTATACAAGCTGTCTGAGTTGCGTGCTATATCAGTATGGTTGTATTTTTATCTCTTTAACATTCTGATTGTTGTTTGTGCATCAATAATAGGCCTTCAATAAAACGACGTGTAGTCCATCTGGATGCTAATGTTATTTATAAAAATAATAATAAATAATAATAATTTCTATTCCCAAAAATAACTCAGATGTTTAAACCCCTCTTTCACACCCTAGAAAAATTGTTCATGAACATTTTATTTAAAACTTCACAACTAGTAAGTTTTTCAACACTGTACAAAAGCTATCATGCCAAAAAACCGCTGTTCCAGCACATCCCAAATCTGCTCTATTGGACTGAGATCTGGTGACTGTGAAGGCCATTTGAGTATACTGAACTCATTGTCATGTTCAAGAAACCAGTTTGAGATGATTTGAGCTTTGTGACTTGTGTATTATCCTGCTGAAGCCTACACTGTGGCCTGGACATGGTCAGCAACAATACTCATGTAGGCTGTGGCTTTTAAAGGATGTGCAATTGGTACTAAGTGTGCCAAGAAAATATCCTCCACACAATTATACCACCAGCACATGTTCACATCAGACCAAAGTGCTTTCTAAAAATGATGTGAAAGATGGGTTTAGACATCACATTTTGCAGTTATTTTTGGGAACAGAAATTATTATTATTATTATTAAATAACACTTATTAGCATCCAGATCGACTAAACATCGTAGGCCTATAATTGATGCATAACAATCAGAATGGTAAAGAGAGAGATAAAAATACAACCATACTGATATAGCATGCAATAATTTCAGACAGCTTGTCTTAGATTATTTCTATGAGTAAAGTAACCTGTTGTAAAGCACTGTTCACTCGCGGCGCCGCAACTGTTTCAGCCACAGCACTCATGATAAGGTGCACAGGCAGCAGGCGCGCTCTCTATGAGACGTTCTAACCATAAATATCTATAGTTCTAATAACGTACTGGTTCTATTAATGACAGATGCACATAATCCTCAGGAACTTTGACATTTCTTTCTTCTTGCTCCACTTCATCTGCCAGTAAATGTATTGCTGTTAAAAAGCTGTGTTGAAATGCGTGAATTTCAGTTTATCCCTCATTCTAACTTATTCTGCCTCACGTAACTAACAGTAAAAATAAGTTTCCATTAAATACAATACTACTTAATCATGAATAAGTGTTTTTATATGTAAATATAGGTTTGTGTTAAAGAGCCGCTAACACAGTAATCTTTTCACATAATGTTTTCTCTCTTAAAATGCAAGCGAGTGTAAAGCATTATCATATATGTCTAAAGAACTGAAGTCTGTCAGGTAAAACAAGAGCTTATTGTTGCAGTTCAGTCTGCTATTTTATTCCAACCATTACTCCTGATTGGAGCAGGGTTGAAGACGCTCCTATTCTATAGACATACACATTTACATTTACAAATGACCAAAATGACATTTGTTTTCCAGCAAATGTAAGGGACTCCTGTCTCATCTTTAGATTCAAACTTGGGTGACATTATATGAGTCTAAACTACTTGGCCAAGAGTTTATTAAAATTTTATCCCTGAACTAATTCAAATCAGCACCACTGCAGTACTGGTGCTTCCCTGACTATGTTTTATTGTTCTGATAAATGTGTCTCAGGTCAAAGCCATACGCACCTGCATGCCGCACACACGTACTCCTAATGTGGCAGATGTGCTTTGCTCGCATTTCTTCATCTGGCGGGCGGCCTTTTCCTCTGATGCATCATCGCCGTGTTGCCGGGTGCCCATTTTCAAGTCCAGGATGCAGGGGTAGTTGAAATGATGGACCACATTTTCCAGCAGCAGAAATTCTGGTGGAGGTTTTGGGTCAAGGATCATAAGAGAGGAAATACATATGCACACAGATGATTTACATGTATTTATACTATGGTCTGTCTGAATACTCGATTCTAATTGGCTGGAATGTATGCTTTAAAACTGTTTAAGGCACAGCTAGCTTCAGTGTAATCACTATTGTAAATGAATGCACTGCCTTTACTGTAGCATGTGCATGTAAACGTTCAGGAGGACAGAAACTTGATGTCAAGGCTGCCCCATGACTTACATTAACAAAACAGCATCGATACTGAAAAGCTACATCATATTTCTTAGCAGTGCGTTGACAACGCCACTTAAGTTATTAAACTGCATGACAGCAGGAGAGCGACTGCTAATTGCAAAAGGATTTGCATTATGCAGTGTTGATGCAACAATTTTGTGTTCACTGAAGTGAATGCAACAGTTTACATGGTTTTACAAATTATTTTGACATTAATTTGTTCTGCTTGTGATTTGTGAATAAAGCCAGAAACAGACTTGACGCAATTATGTGAACTTGTTCTTGGCTGTTTGAACACACTTAACGGCTTTGGTCTGGCTGAACAGTAGAGCTAACCTTAGTAGTCAAAATGAGCATCACTCAGGCACAAAATAAAAGTCTAAAATGTTTCCAAGCAGCTCATGTCCTAAATGTTTAAACTAGCAGATACAATTTACCCCAATTTAAAATATAAGGTATAAGGTACACCTCTGGAATGATTGAAGGCAAACTAGCTATAAAGAATTACAACATTAATTTCACTGATAGATAAATAAGTAAAGCATTAAAAACTACATAAAGCTAACCTATCCTTTTCAGAATACCTCACTGTAAATGTTAAGATCCAAAGAGCAGTTTTAATCCAGCCCTTTTATTATTCCTCTGGTAATGGAAATACTTTTATTGATTAATTTCATATAATTGACTCAATTCAACTGCTTCTCAAAGAAAGTAAATTTGTCAAATTTGTCTATCAACTATATATACTTTTTCCCCAAACCAAAAAGTTGTAACAAAAATCTGACATGCTAACTCTAGAGTAAGATACTGTAGAGTTTCCTGTCTTTGGACTCGGAGCGCATGCGGCTGAGCTGTTGTTTATGGCAGCGCAGACTCCAGGGGTTGTGGCTGATCTTCTCTGAGCTCAGGCCGCTGTTGCTGTCCAGCATCTGGAAGGGCACATCTGAATGAATCTGGAGATCCAGAAGAGGACTCTTCAACTCCTGCAGACTACAGAGACATACTATTACCCACAATCCAATGTAAGTGTGAGAATGTTTCGTGATTGCCAATTCTTTGAATTAATATATTTTACATGGGAATGTTTGCTTGGCAAGTTTACTGATTCACACAGATCGACTTTATAAGAAGCACTGTTATTATCACAGAGATCACGTTTCCAATGTGATCAGTTGAGCAAATTTTAAATTCAATTATACAAAATAATAAGTGAAATTGAAATTTGCACAACTGATCACATTGAAAACGTGATACACAAGTTCATACCGGTATGTAAATTTCCTCACTATGACATCCCTAGTTCACAATGAATGTTAAAATGTTTCATTTAAATTATAAAATGTTTAAATATTTGCTGTAATTTACACTTTCTTTTCATTTTTGTTGTTGACTAAAATAAAGTTTTAATCTTGTTTTAAATTGACAAAATGAATATATGATGAAGAAATATTAGCTAAATTTAAAGGATATTTTTGTCACAAGACTAAAACTACAGTACAGTATGCAGAAATGAACACTGGAGCTGACCTTATAATTTGGAATTAAAAATGTTATGCACTTTAGTTGAAAGTGAAATGCTTGATAATGGACAAATTATCTTGACAATGAACAAAATACAGGCATGTAATCAGCCAAGGACAAAAAAAGCAGGTAAGCAGGTTAAAGCTACTCATTTGCTGACAACAGATTTAAAAGGTGTGCATTGTGTTTTCACGCATTCATGATAGGAGCAGCATTTACTGTGAACTGAGATGCTTCAAGACATTAAAAATGCATGTAAAAGAAAACAGTGTCCTCACTCTATAACATGTAGTGCATCAGACTATATATTTATATTATTAAATCACAGCCTTTGCCAAATGTGCCATATCACATTCACGCATCCATGCATCGTCAGAAATTATTCAAAGTTATCAGCCAGTTGGCGAGTATCACGTTTCATACAGTATACTCACCAACGCATTTTTTTTTTTTCACTTGGTGAATAACCTGGAGGAAATGCTAAGGATGTTCCACACACAGAAAGCTTCTGTTGGAAGCTACCGTATCCATGCATAAAATAAATATATTTTAAATGTACTTGAAAACACAGCAATTTTTCCCACGGATTTGTGCAATTTTATGGGTCATATGTCTCAGGTTGGAAAATATGTATAAATATGGAAAAATCACTCTGGGATGCTGCTGTTGGTACTGAAAGTTTTGCTGTGTTCATTGTGGTTGTCGTAAGTGGTGGATTCTTTTAAACATATTGCCAGTATACATAGACTTTCACTCACTTGTCGTTGCCATCGCTGTCGAGAGCCGGCCTGTCCTCTTTGTGCTCGCTGCTGGAGCGATGGAGGCTACGGCGAGAGTGTTTTCGGCGAGGCTGATCTCTTTCGGACAGCTCTTCATGGTCCAGCCCCTCGCTCTCTTCATATGGATATGCAACCAGATTGATGTAGCCATCAGAGTCACCCTCAAAACACACCAGCACCACACCTAGACAACAACAAGAACATTTACATGTCAACTATTGAGATCTTGTGTATGCTAAGAATCCAATAAAGAAAGACATAACAAACATTAACATTGATTTAGTTCACAAAATTGACACATTATGAAGCAAGACCAGGTTATAATAATTATACCAGGTTTTGGACTAAATTATTGTTTCAGTGGTGAATCTCCATTAATAAACACTTGATAATCTATTAAGGGCAAAAGTACAAATACACAACAAGCAAAAGAGGACACAATTATTTAAGTCCAAAGCCACAGTCATGTGATTTTATGAAAAATCTACATGGAATTACTGCTGATATAAATCAGCAGGTACCAAAAACTGAACTGTAAATTTTTTAATTGGTCATGTACATACTTATATAATTACATTCTGTATAAATTCAAGTACAAGCTTCAAATTTAGTCCTGAAAATATTCATATAGCAGTGCTTCCCAAAGGTTTGAAATATACTTGCGGTGGTAGCCGGGTGGAAAATCCTTCTGTTACCCACGGCAAAAAAAAAAAAAAATATCGACTACATGTGACAAACAACAAATAATGTGTGACAAAAAAAAAAAAAAAAAAAAGAGTAGGCTACTTTTTTTTTTATCCATTGACCACAAAATTCCTCAACTACACCATTTGTATGCATAAGAAATATTACATTTTTAATATTAATTTTTAGTGTAATTACCATATACATCGAGCAGAGGACCCATTCATTTTTCTGGATGTGGCCAACTGCTCTTATAAATGCAATATGGAACGAACAGCATCACGCACACACACAAATACACGCGTGCGCGCACCAGGTCTTTGTCTGTGAAATATCCACCGTGTCTCTGAGGGGCTCTGCAGCACATGTGGAATTGTCAGTGGGAGTAAACAGTTCTCGCGCACAATGAACGAGCAGGTACGAAATGCGTTGAGCGAAGGGAGACTTTCCAATAGTTCGTTCACATGTCACTTCTTTTGCGTGCTCAAGTTTGTTATTTTAAATGTAGACGCAGGACGAACGCGCTCAAATAGAAATCGAAAGCTCTGCCAAGATGGACGAACAGCTGATCATACCTGTACAGGACAGGGTTTTTTTATTTCTTATCTCCATAAGTAGTAGTATAATCTAGTATTAGAGCTAATGCAAGATCTGGAAATCCATTTATCTTTGCTGAAACTTCTTCGTCTTCATGGAGAACGCGGCTCATGATTGCTTAGCAACGAGTGTTTTTAAAAAGATTAGACAGTGGCGCGGCTGGCGTTTTCCACACGTTTTAGACGCAACATGTGAACGGCCTCTAAATCGAACGCGGATGGTTTCATTATCTTGGGCGGATGAAAAAGTACAAGGGGATAAAGACAATAAAAGCAAAAATGTGCCACTGTGGCCCGCCCAGGTAAAGTCTATGTGTGGGAAGCACTGTATAGAGACAACCGAATTTACATAACTGTACAGCATACACAACTAAACAAAGTGTTATAAATGCAGTGATGTCACTCTTGCTTGGACACTGACAGCCAATCAGAAACCACGGCATGTGTTTTGACACATTCACAAATTTGCACCTCTGTTAATGATAATTTTTATGGATGTTAATGTCTCTGAGGGAAGGGTAAGAAGGATATAAATAGAGATTTAAGAAATAGCTTTTGCTGAATAACTGATGGTTTGGGTAAAGAGAAAGTCAAGACATATAAACATTGATGATAGTGATTCAAAGAAAGCCATAAGTGAGTTTACAGAACTGCCCAAATGCCACACAAAGAAGCACTCAGATAGATGTACATGTGTGGGAAGGAAACAATGAGGCAAGTGGGAAGGGCTGAATAATCCCATCATGCCTCTGTCTTGAAGCTCATATTTAGTTCCACGATCCATCCTCAGTGATGTCAGCCTAGCAACGTGAGCTGATGAATGAAAACTATGATGATGCCTAATGAGCTAATTCAGGAAGAGCTCTGTTTAATAGGCTTTAGAGACTTACATCTTAGCTTGTTTTGCAGCAGCCTTGAGAAGACAAGCTGATCTAGTGCTGTGGTTGGCTCTGGAGTTTCCTTCAGGTATCTGCTCAGTAACTGTTGATTTTAAGGTCCACCAAGATCAGCCTTGATCAGACTCTAGCCTTTGATATTTTGCATAATTAGGTAATTAATTCTCCTATTTTCTGCTGCTTTCAAAATGTTTCAATTAAGCAGAAGCAATTTATCACACACTACAGACAGGGCGCTAAATAAGCCAACAAATTATTTTATATATATTTTAAAATATAGATTTATACAGTACTACAGTGCAGTCTGATAAGACAAATTACATTTTGTTTATACGAAATCCACGTCAGACACTGGCCACTGACAGACATATGTCAGGCTGCTACAGTGCCATGGCAAAAGATATTTTACCTGTGTTGTGACTTTGCAGTCTGAAGTAAATGCGATTGGATAAATAGACCACCAACCACAACAGAACAGGCCTGTGGAGATGTTGAGGCAGAAGAACAACCCCCCCGTCCCCGCCCACCCACCTTTTTTCCCCTACCCTTTGAAGAACTTTACAATAAACATGTATTTTCATTCATGTATTTGTTTGTCTATAGTTGAATACGTTAGAAAATAGAGAACACACCTGTAGTTTAGAAGATGTTTGGTTAACATAAGAGTGTGTTTAGTTGGCTGTGTTAAAGTCAGGATAAATGTGTCTAATTGATTGAGAATTTTTTTTAGAAATTTTAATAACTGTATCAATTTAATAAATGAAAATATAAAAAATAAATTTGCTAGACTTACAAAGGTATACAAAAACTAAAATTACTTTTGAAAAGATTAATTAAATGGTTAATATGTTATGCCTTTATTTGATCTCCACCATTTTTAATAATACATTTGTATTAAAAAAAATAAAAATAAAAATAATAATAATAATAATAAAAAAAAAAAAAGAGACTTTTGTTCTTGAAATTTGTTCGTGTCTCTCATTTCAAATTTTTTTATTTTGAAATGACCTGGATTTCAGCCTTGATGGTCACAATTACAGACAAACACAATCTGACTAATAACACACACACGCATTTGCACAAGGGCCATTCTTTTTGCTTGGAAGACAAATAGTTGTGTAAACTTTAGTGAAATGAGTAGAAAACATGTAGCCTTCTGAAAATCTTCTATTTGTTTGCCAGCTAAAGAGGTGATATAAATTTGTAACCCCTAAAACTACCCTGCGCCAGTCTCATTTATAACACTCATCCCACTCTGTTGACATTTAAAAACAATGCCATGTGATTCATAAGGACAGGCCTATTTATAACCCCTGCTGTGACTAGATGAGAGAAATAACAAGCTTCAATGTTACTCTAGCATGGCCTGAAATAGTCAGTGGAAGTTACAGATGTATGGCATGCATTTAGCCCCATCAAAACTCACAGGGTTCATATGGAAGGTATGCTGTGACTCTAGAATGTGAGATGTTTTGGGGGTGGTGATGGTGAACACAGGACAGATGCTAAAAGACGTGAGTGTCACGCATACACATTTGCACTGCAGACAAATAATAGCGGCTGCCTGAATCAACTTCCATGTGCTGGCAGGAGTGTTACTTGAGTAAGGCACTTTCATTGCTTTACCTAAGCATTATTTTGGGGAATCTGCACTTCTTTTCCACTCAGTTTAGTCAAGTACACATTTGACAAGTCATCATGACTGGAGGTGTGTAATTTCTCTGTTACTTGCAGCACCAAACAAAATGCAATAAAGAAATGGACTTCACATAATGATGACACAAAGTACACAAACCTACTCAACCCTCAACAAAGCAAATAAATCACTAACATATGCGACTAAATCTTCACTCTGGGCGACTAAAATAATGTATATCATTAGCCAGTGGCTAATAAATTCTTAGATTTTACTCACCCGTTTGTGTGTTAGAGGCTAAGTATAAGTTTAGCATAGATATATTTTCACTCGCTGAACACTCTGACTGAGTGCTTGAGAGCTTTCGCTCGTCGACGTTAAAAACGTCGATGTGACTGCAGTGGTTCAACCTTAATTTTATGAAGTGATGAGAATACTTTTTGTTAGCAAAAACAAAAAAATAATGACTTTATTCAACAATATCTTCTCTTCTGTGCCATTCTCATATGCTGTTTACGTTCAGCGCTTCCATGTTCTACGTCAGAACGCTGACTCATTACTGGCCGGCTCCTGAGTCAGCATCACACAAATGCGTTGTGCTGCTCACGTGAAATTATTTGAAGTCATTATTGTGTAAAGCATCAAACAGACATTACAAAAAGTAGATTCATAAGGAAATATTTTATTTGATTCAACACAGAATTTATTACACAAACTTTTGGACAATGAGGTTGAGTAAATGATGACTGACTTAATGTTAACTATATCTTGATTTTTTTATTTTTATCAATATGGAATATGAAATTGCATGTAAATATGAAATTGAAAGTAAGCATATGGTCAACTGATATTTTATGAATCATTTTCTTAGAGCAGTTAATTTACTAAAGGCTACCAAGAAAGCTAGGTTACTAAGTTTATTAAATTAATTCAGAATATGTGTACATTTATTATTATTGTGGGGGGTGAAGCGTCACACAGGCACAAGATGGATCACTTTTATTTTGTTTTTCCTTTTATATTTAAAATATTCACAAACTTGTTAACTATAGCCTATTATGAACTATAGGCTATATAGGCACCCAAAAAAAACATTAACTTTAACCAATAAGAAACGACTGCAGCTTTGACACGAAATTCACAAATCGATCGCCTTTCACCTTTCATGTCTTGAATTTTATGGACATTTTATGCTATTCTAATGCGTTAAAAATGTTAATGTTATTTTTTTCCCTATAATTAATCTAATTAATGCATACAGTTGTGGTCAGAATTATTGGCACCCTTGATAAATTGTAAAAATAAATCTGCCTTGTTTATCCTTTTGATCTTTAGTTCATAAAATTAAAAGGTAAAGAATTGAAAGTGGGAAGAAGAAAAAAAAAAAAAAAAAAAAAAAAAAAAAAAAAATCACAATATGAAATAAATGTTTTTCTCCAAAACATGTTGGCCACAATTATTGGCATCCTTTTATTCAATACTTTTGGCAAACTCCTTTTGCCAAGATAACAGCTGGATGAGAAAGAACAACTTTAGGTTTTCTGAGACTCAAGACTCAACTAATCTCTGCAGTTCTCCAGCTGTGATCCTTGGAGAGTCACTGAAACTTTCCTCTTCACCGCGCATTAGGACGATTTAGACACACGTCCTTTTCCAGGCAGATTTGTAACATCTTTTGTTAATTGGAACTGAATCAGGCAGTGTATTATTGCCCTGATAGTGGAAATGGGGATTTTCACTGCTTTAGCTATTTTCTTACAGCCACTTTCTATTTTGTGAAGCTCAACAATCTTTTGCTGCACATCAGAACTATATTCTTTGGTTTTACTCATTGTGATGAATGATTACGGGAATTTGGCCTTTCCTCTTACTTTTGTGGAACAGGAAGTCATGGCTGGACAATTTCATGTTCATGAACAATCTGGTGCTAAAAAATGTTTCTGTTTTAGGTGGGTTTGTCACGTGTTCATTTTCCTGTGTTTCAATTTGTTTCCATGGTTTATCTTTCATTTTATAATCATATACACCTGTTATTCATTTAGTTGATTAGTTTGCCTTGTGTATTTAAAACCTGTCTTTGTTCAGTTCATTGTCCATTACACAAATTTGATAATTCCAGTGATCTGGAAATCTACAGAACTTTCTGCGGATGGCGATTGGGCATTGGCCTGCTTACTGAAAAGGTGATGCATAAACTGCTGTCAAAATAGATGCAGTGACCAAAGAGGACTGCTAAAGTTGAACATCTCAAGAGAAGAAAGACTGGAACAGAATTCTAGCCAGGTTGTTTTCATCAATCTCTGGACTCTGGCTTTCCTCTGACATGACACTGGATGTCATAACATCCCACTTCACTGCACCTGCTCCTGAGGGCTCCATTTTCTGTGGTTGCTATATCAGAGCAACTACAATTTTATGATAGTAACAAAATGGACCTGTTCTTGTCTATCATAACAGCTCACATCCGGTCTCAGACAATGTTCTGTACACCAGACAGACCTCACCCTCTGACAGCAAACAGGCATTATGCTAAATAAGTGAGAACAGAGGCTGGGTGTCACAGAGCTGTACATGATACAGACAACAGGAACATAAGGATGACAAAACAGGAAATGAGATAAACTGACTGTTTAAAGACCTTTACTGTTCCTCCCCCAAAACGGACAAACATGCAATGCAAGAGTGGTTGTCACTTTATCATAGCTGAAGCGAAGCAAAACAATGCTTCATGAAAAATAAAACAAAGACGACAAACAAACAAAGAAAAACAAAAAAAGAACATACAGTTTACAAGAGTATATACAAGCAAGAGTCGATTGTTAGTCCCCAGCAGCACATCAACGCCAGACAAACAATGACAGTCAAAAAAATACAACAGCAGCATATCTTGGTTCTGTGAAACGTAGCAAAACCAATGTTACTCACATCTGGAGCAGAAACAACACAACCTTGACGTCCTTTTCAGGCCTTCCCGCTGAGGCCTCTTCAGCACTAGAAAGCTCTCTTACTACAGTCTTCAAATCTCCCTCTTGCTCACTTCTCTGTCCTCCCCCATGATGAGCGGACACACTCCCTACTGCTGTTTGGCTATAGGTGTTGTGGTGCTCGGTCCAATCCACTTTCAACAGCGCTTCTCAGAAATAGCTTACTGCACCTAGTTCACACTAGATTTACATCACTAGCATTTCCAATACATACTGCATGGAAAAGTGGCAAAAGCTTTACCAAAACCGCAAGCTCTAAGTTGACTGGTTGACATGAATCGGGCTGCACAGGTTTATATCAGCCTGGAAACCAAGCAAAAATTCGAAATTCTGAGTAGTAATGCACCAAAAAATTTTTTTTACAGAAACACTAAAATTAAAGTTTTCATTTAGCCAAAAAACAAAAATAAAGTTTACCCATCATAGAGTGAAAGTTTATCATTTGCATGTGTTTTGTCTTGCCAATTTACACATTCAAGTTATTTTTTAAAAACATTCATTCAAGTGCAAGAAGATGTGAAAGAGAACTCAATTCAGCACTCGTGTTGTTTTCTGTATTATCTTTCTGTTTTCTGTGTTTTCAGACACATACAGATAGCACATGAACACCAGATTCAGTTCTCTTTTGCGTCTTTTGTGCTTGAACGGACAAAATGATCTCAAAATACTCATCTCAGCAAGTTTCCTTGTTAAAGGGCTAGTTTACCCAAAAATTAAAATTCTGTCATTAATTACTCACCCTCATGTCGTGCCAAACCCGTAAGACCTATCGTTCATCTTCAGAATATAAATTATTTTAAAGATATTTTTGATGAAATCTGAGAGCTTTCTGGCCTCCGATAGACTGCAACGTTACTACCACTTTCAAGGCCGAGAAAGGTAGTAAAGACATGTAAAGTGACAGTAGCCTGACTAATAAACCTGCTGCTGTTTGTGCAATGTTAAACAACAAAAGACAGAGATAAAATCACTTTTGTAGCTTTAACAAAGATAAATAATTCGGTTTATACAGTGAAGACATGCAGTGTTATTTTACATTTGATTATTAAATTCTGTACCTGAATACTACTGTTAGACCTACCGGAAAAACTTAAAACACTGTTTAATTAATTTGTATCATTTTTCTACTGTATCGGAGTTATTTTTTTCTGGCTGAAATGTATGGAGTTTATGGGCATTGAATAGCTTTTCTGAGGTAAATGTAACAATGTGTAACATATTGTTTACAAGCTGTTTTATTGACATCTTTCTGCAGTTGAAACACTCATTGAGCGACAACAGTGGTTGAGCGGCTACAGTGATCTGTCAAAAAACTTTAAAGAGCATCAAAATTACTTTTATTGTGTGCTTGATTATAAAATCGACAAAATTTGAAAGCTGACACTTTGTTTCATATTAAAAGCTTATTGTGATTAAGAGAGATTCACACTGCACCGACAGACTGTGACCAACACGAACAACCACAAGATTACAGTACGTCACTTCTCAGACATTCCACGACCTGATAATAGAGTGGTGCAGGTATGACGTCACTTTGTAGGCCAACCGGCAGTTAGTGGCTGAATCCGAAAACCTAGGCAGCTGACTTGTTGCCTCGATGCCTTATAAGGCAGCGTTTGTGCATGAAGGCACCACACGAAACATTGGACTCGGACATGCCTTGATGCCTTCCTACCTTGAAATGTGTCCTCCAAAGGCAGCATTTTCCAGCCAGCATCACACTGGTTCCTTCGACAAAAACCCAATAGGATTTTTCCATAGGCTTTTGGATTATCGCAAAAAACAAGCTCTGTGATCAACAAAGGTTTATGCTACTTACATGTTTTGTCCATCAAGATAATTTTCACAGATGAACACAACTTTTATGAATTTTAAAGCCTAAATGCAGTCGCCAGAAGTAAAAAGCTAAAGGTAGGCTATAAACAAACTATACCACGGTCGCTCGACTTCAATGTCACCATCACTAAAGCTCCCAACAACTCTTTTTAGTTTTTATCTAAAAACATTTTCCCAGAAAGTTTGAGTTAGACTAGTTTATAAGAGCACAATTATGAGCATAATGAGGCTGTAAAAGTGGATTGAGCTTACCTGTTTGCTGTGATGACGTTTAATGCCTCTGTAGTCTCATTTAGCCACTTGTTAGCAATCGCCTTTTTCAAGACACATAACAGCTTAAAAAAAAAAAAATCACGAGTGGGGTAATACTGATCTATTTTATGCCATAGAATAAAACGTTAAAGTGCCTTGAACTGGTGTTCACCACAGACCTTATTTCAGCCATTTAACCAAAATCCCATTCAAAAAACCCATTGACTTTGGCATGATGGAACCAGAAGTGCTAAAATGCTAACTCGCTTCCGTGTTTTGGCCTACAGAGTGATGTCATACCTGCACCACGCCGACAAATGTCAGTTCAAAATGATTTTGTTGATTCAATTGGCAAAAACCATTACCAACTCTGTCGGTGTAGTGTGAATTGGCCTTTAGATGGGAGGAACACTACAAATAGGCTATGTTCACAACTTCACACTGTCAGTTTTGGGGATTGACAACCGCATTTACTTGCAGGTGTGAGTCTCGAAATGTCCCCTTCACACAGCAACAACAGTAGTGTCTTGAACACTGTATGAACATGCAACGGGAGTCAAGCCCCTATATACAGTGGGTACGGAAAGTATTCAGACCCCCTTAAATTTTTCAGTCTTTTATATTGCAGCCATTTGCTAAAATCATTTAAGTTCATTTTTTTCCCTCATTAATGTACACACAGCACCCCATATTGACAGAAAAACACAGAATTGTTGACATTTATGCAGATTTATTAAAAAAGAAAAACTGAAATATCACATGGTCCTAAGTATTCAGACCCTTTGCTGTGACACTCATATATTTAACTCAGGTGCTGTCCATTTCTTCTGATCATCCTTGAGATGGTATTATACCTTCATTTGAGTCCAGCTGTGTTTAATTATACTGATTGGACTTGATTAGGAAAGCCACACACCTGTCTATATAAGACCTTATAGCTCACAGTGCATGTCAGAGCAAATGAGAATCATGAGGTCAAAGGAACTGCCTGAAGAGCTCAGAGACTGAATTGTGGCAAGGCACAGATCTGGCCAAGGTTACAAAAAAATTTCTGCTGCACTTAAGGTTCCTAAGAGCACAGTGGCCTCCATAATCCTTAAATGGAAGACGTTTGGGACGACCAGAACCCTTCCTAGAGCTGGCCGTCCGGCCAAACTGAGCTATCGGGGGAGAAGAGCCTTTGTGAGAGAGGTAAAGAAGAATCCAAAGATCACTGTGGCTGAGCTCCAGAGATGCAGTCGGGAGATGGGAGAAAGTTGTAGAAAGTCAACCATCACTGCTGCCCTCCACCAGTCGGGGCTTTATGGCAGAGTGGCCCGACGGAAGCCTCTCCTCAGCGCAAGACACATGAAAGCCCGCATGGAGTTTGCTAAAAAAACACCTGAAGGACTCCAAGATGCTGAGAAATAAGATTCTCTGGTCTGATGAGACCAAGATAGAACTTTTTGGCCTTAATTCTAAGCGGTATGTTTGGAGAAAACCAGGCACTGCTCATCACCTGTCCAATACAGTCCCAACAGTGAAGCATGGTGGTGGCAGCATCATGCTGTGGGGGTGTTTTTCAGCTGCAGGGACAGGACGACTGGTTGCAATCGAGGGAAAGATGAATGTGGCCAAGTACAGGGATATCCTGGACGAAAACTTTCTCCAGAGTGCTCAGGACCTCAGACTGGGCCGAAGGTTTACCTTCCAATAAGACAATGACCCTAAGCACACAGCTAAAATAACGAAGGAGTGGCTTCACAACAACTCCGTGACTGTTCTTGAATGGCCCAGCCAGAGCCCTGACTTAAACCCAATTGAGTATCTCTGGAGAGACCTAAAAATGGCTGTCCACCAACGTTTACCATCCAACCTGACAGAACTGGAGAGGATCTGCAAGGAGAAATGGCAGAGGATCCCCAAATCCAGGTGTGAAAAACTTGCTGCATCTTTCCAAAAAAGACTCATGGCTGTATTAGATCAAAAGGGTGCTTCTACTAAATACTGAGCAAAGGGTCTGAATACTTGTGACCATGTGATATTTCAGTTTTTCTTTTTTAATAAATCTGCAAAAATGTTAACAATTCTGTGTTTTTCTGTCAATAAGGGGTGCTGTGTGTACATTAATGAGGAAAAAAAATGAACTTAAATGATTTTAGCAAATGGCTGCAATATAACAAAGAGTGAAAAATTTAAGGGGGTCTGAATACTTTCCGTACCCACTGTACCTTACCAGTAACCATAGCAACAGTGACCAAAGTAATATGATGATAAGATGGCGACAAACTGAAAAGTCTTATCATTTTTGACACGTCAAGAGTCCAATCAAGCTGCGAGTTCATCTTTTAAATCTTCATTAACCGATGGCAGCTTTTATATCTGGATGGAGAGTGGAGCATTTGAGTCGCACATAGAACACAAATGTACGCAATTTATCACGAAAACCATCCCGTCAGTTCTAAAATATAGACAATTATAATAGGCTTAACATAGTGAATCAGGGTAAGACAAAGACATGTTTTGGAAGAAGGATTGATGATGTATTGACTTATTATTTAAATGTTAATAATTTTGATTAAAAAAATGCTTTGAAAAAGTGCTTTGAAGTGCATGAATTTGGAGAAGCAACTTTTCACAGAAGAATTTGGCATGTTGTGCTTCAGTAAGCTATCAGAAACAGTTACTGTTGCACTGTCAGCTCACAAAATCCCACAATAAAACACTAAATCTGAGAAAAGTGCATTGCATACAAATCTTCTATCTTACCTTTGTATTCAGGGGTGAATTCCTTCATCTCTGGTGGCAGGGACTCGTAAAATCGCTGCTCACGGGTGATAAGTGGTTTGCAGACGGTGTGGTCGTCATAACGCATCATGCTGGTGTGGCCGCCCACCTGGTGAACGAACGGCTCCAAGGGAACCCCGCCACGGCTGCCCTGCCCCTGGCTGGCACTGTGCTTGCCCACCTCCATAGTGTGCGGGACACACATGGCGTTGGAGGGCCGTGTGGAGCTGGGGGCATTGGCTCGGGCGCGTAGGCCTGGCGAGCGGGGGGTGCAAGGGGGCGGCTGAGAGCGCACGCTGCCGCCGGGAGGGGGAGGAGCCAGCCCGCTGACCCAGCTGCCAACAGATCCCGGCCTCAAGAGCACTGGGAAGAATCCTTGATGCTGCCTTCTAGGAGAGAAAGAGAAAAATAACATTTAGGTTTAACAAAATAAAGACTGTGCGAAACATACTGGTAGAATCAAATATGGTAATTGGAACTTGCTTGATGCCTGAGAACAAACCTCATTGGTTCCTGTGGAAGATTATTGATTTATTTTTATGGCTAATATAAAGCCTATAGATGATAATCACACATTTAATTTAAAGGATTAGCTCACTTCAGAATTAAAATTTCCTGATAATTTACTCACCCCCATGCATGTCATCCAAGATGTTCATGTCTGTCTTTCTTCAGTCGAAAAGAAATTAAGTTGAGAAAAGCATTCCAGAATTTCTCTCTATATACCGGACTTCAACGGTTACCACCTGTTTGAAGGTCCAAACTGACCGTTCGCAAAGACCCACCCCCTTTAGTTACTGTTGCTACGTCCGACAAGCAAAACGGAGATTTCTCCAGTTTCTCTGAATCTTTTAATGATGTTATGCACTGTAGATGAGATTTGCAAAGCCTTTGCAATTTGACGTTAAGGAACATTGTTTTTAAAGTATTCCACAATCTTTTTACGCACTCTTTCACAGCTCTGGCCATCTTTACTTCTGAGAGACTCTGCTTCTCTAAGACATCCCTTTTATAGCTAATCATGTTACAGACCTAAGATAAATTAACTTAATTAGTTGCTAGATGTTCTCCCAACTGAATCTTTTAAAAATGTATTTCTTTTTCACCCATTTGTTGCCCCGGGGCCAACTTTTTTGACCAAACAGCAGATTCTGCGTTATGATTGGTCAGACTGCCTGTTAGGCAAACTCTCGGCGAAGGGTCATTTGCAGTTACAATGTAGCTTCAAAGGGCTCTACGTGATCCCTGTCGAGGAATAAAGGTCTTATCTACCGAAATGATCAGTCATTTTCTAAAAAAAAAAATGTATATACTTTTTAAACACAAATGCTTGTCTTGCACTAGCTCTGTGATGCGTGTCCACAACTTCATGCATTACGTAGTCATGTAGACTAAGTCAAATGCCCTTTAAAAAAAAAAAGGTAAAACTATGATGTCGGACGATTTTGAAGTTGGAGGAGAAAATGAGAGTTTTTTGCCTTACCCTACCTTCCACCTGTGACCTTTCCAATGTGACGACGTAATGCGTGATTGTGGATGCACAGAACTAGTGCAAGACAAGCATTTGCGGTTAAAAAGTATATACATTTTTATTTATTTATTTATTTATTTTTTACAAATGACCAATTGTTTTGCTAGATAAAGACCCTTATTCATCGGCTGGGATCATGTAGAGACCTTTGAAGCTGCATTAAAACTGCAATTTGGACCTTCAAACCGTTGAAGTGCACTACATAGAAAAATTCCTGGAATGTTTTCCTCAAAAACCTTATTTTCTTTTCGACTGAAGAAAGAAAGACATGAACATTTTGGATGACATGGGGGGTGAGCAAATTATCAGGAAATTTTTCTGAAGTAAACTAATCCTTTAAAAGATAGTAAAAACACATGCATAACAATTGCTGAAATTAAATGTATATTTATTTTACATAATAATTACTAAATTTAAAAATAAATTACATGAAAAAAATAGTTTAAACTTTTAAAAATTTCTGTATAATAAACAATTCACACTTTAGAAGGCAACTTCTTGATTCTACTATAGTAGAGGTGCACTATATATATATATATATATAAAAAGATGTTAAAAAATTTACCAATATATTAGACTTTACCATATTTTATATGCTCTATGTATTAGTGTTAATCAACGTTTAAGTAAAAAATCTGTTCATCATATAAAGCAATCGTGTCTTGGATTAAACTGCTCGGTTCATATAAATTATTTTTAAGACTTTTTTTTTTACTTTTTAAAGTATCAATGTTTCCAGTGAATGGACTTTCAATGGAGGGACAAAAATCACTCAGGTTTCATTAAAAATATCTTTACTCATGCTTTGAATATGGACGAAAGTCTTATGGGTTTGGAACGACATTAGGCCGAGTAAACAATGGCAGAATTTTCATTTTTGGGTGAAGTAACCTTTTAATAGACAGAGGACTGCTTAAATTGTTTGGATATTAATCAAGCCATACACCAGTCAACCAGCTAAAGAAAAAAACTGAGGTTTATAAACTTCCATTACTGCACCTTGAGAGTGTTTCCCAGAATGCCATGTAGCCCTACAAACACAGCTGGCATCTGCTTTTAGAGCCTTTATTACATTAGCCTGAGTCCCATCTGATCATAGACAAACACAGAGTGCCATCCATCTCTAACAATGTGTCCAATCTAATCCTCATGTTACCAAACATGCCGAAGCACACACGTTTAGCTCTCATCAACTATTATAAAAACAGATACATGAATGTTTCACATGCCCTAAAAATTGAAAATGTCTTTGAAGTCATGATGGAATGAATCTGATGTCTCAGAAAGGCAGAGCTTCCTTTAAATGCATAGTCAAGTTAAAGGAAGTATTGATCCAGCATTGCCCAAAATGCATTCTGGACATTTCCGTTTGTATTCCCAATGCAGTGCTTCCCACATATAGATTTTACTTGGGTAGGCCACCCAGGTAATATTAACGGCCGCTCTGTTGCTTTTATTGTTTTTATCCTTTTATCATTTTTTTTATCTGCCTGAGATGATGAAACCATTCGCGATCGATTAACTAGTGGAAAATCTCCCCTCGCCCCACGCGTTTCATACCTGCACATTCTGTGAGCACGAGAACTGTTTACTCCCGCTGACATTCCCACTTGTGCTACAGAGACACGGTGGATATTTCACAAAGACAGGGCTCAACAGTGGGGGCGCTTCTGTGTGCAAACTGTAAAATTTATTTAGGAGCACATGTGCAAATAAAGCAAAAACCTTCTGGGTGAGTTTTCTTAAATTAAATGTCATAAAAAGTCTTCAATACATGAAATGGTAAAACAAACGTCTTAATGATCATTTTAAGACTTCATATATTTTGGGGATGATAAAACAAAAATTGCGATACAGCCTATTGATTATTAAACTTCAAAAGGCTATGATTTCATTAAAAAAAAAAAAAAAAAAAACTGCATTCTACAGGCTCGCGCAACAGTGCTTCAGACTGCTTCAAAGTGATTCTCAATCAATGAATAGCACACATTTATGCCAAGTGACTGCTAATGGACTCGATTTGATGAATTATGACAATGTCTACTTTATGGCCTTTATATAATATGGTTTTAGACGGTTGTAAGAATGCATATTTTATCTCTCTCATCTGAAGGTTCAGCCTGCAATAGTACAGACATTTCAAAATAAGAGTCCCAGTGTATTTTGGGCTTGTTTATAATTAAAAGTCACACACTACATTTTTTTCTTCTTCTGGGCATTATTGGTACTTTGGTTACACAAATTGTATTTAATTGGATTTCCATTTAATGCAGAGTAAACTATTATAATTTAAACTATAAAGTCTCTGGCTGGGATGCTACCCCATAGAAAGAAAAGACTAAGAACATTATTTGACACATATTATTCAATATGTGTATCAGTGTAACTAGTATCAGTAAAATCTGTATCCCATTCACTGAGAGAGACACATTATATGACAGTAATGCTGTAATTTTGCATAATTTACAACGATTGATAATGTATAAAATGTAATTAAATGTAATAGTAGTAATAATAGTTTGTCACATGTAGTAGACCATTTTTGTGCTGTGGGAAAATTGTAGGAAGATTTTCTGCCCGGCTACCACCGCAAGTATATTTCAAACATGTGGGAAGTACTGCAATGTCTCTGCTGTATCATTTTGAAAGTATAAACTATTAACTACGACTTTTCCCTCAATAAACTCTTAATTTACTGCTTATTAATAGTTAGTAAGGTAGTTGTTAAGTTTAGGCATTGGGTAGGAGTAAGAATGTAGAATAAGTTCATGCAGAATAAGCCATTAATGTGTGCTTAATAAGTACTAATAAATAGCCAATATTCTAGTAATATGCATGCTAATAAGCAACTAGTTAAAAGACCCTGTGTTACCAACATTTCAAACCGGATGACAACGAACACTGTGTTTTAGGCCAAACGGACGGGAAAAAACTGAAAGAAACTGCTGTTCTGTCCATACTTCCCGAACCAAAATGTACAGGTGAGAAAGTTGTTTCCATAGTGTTTTTACCATAATGCTGTTTAAAGAGAAGAAAAAGTACAGTACAAATAAAAATGTTTGTATTTTTATTGATAAACCTACTCTTATAACAGCTCCAGGGCTTCTGTGAAATCTACAAAGTGCACTTTGTGTCATCCAGTGGACTTTTGCTGTCAAATAAACAGGAATTTCTTGGTCCAGGTAACAGAAAACAAATAAAAATTGTTCATTTACAAAATAACAAAAGGGGTTGAAAGTCAGCGAAGTTACACTTTAACTCACCACTACTCATACGAAAACATCTCATGAAAACAACAACATGGTGGTGTTAGATTTTCTTGCATTTGGCCGAAAAGTCATTGGGTAGCAGTGTTAATTTTTTGTTGGCCTTCTAAGAAAGTCATTTAGAGTCAATGACAGCATTTGTAAAAAAAAAAGGGCATTTGACTATGTACAATTTTAACTCTTAAAACAAAGAAAATTTGCTTCCAAAAGCATCTAAACATCTCTAGCTCTTATCAGCTCACTTTGCCCCTTTGTCCTCCTGTGAGACACCAACTTATATAAACTGGGCTGGGGCAAAGGAACAAATTAAATAGCAGGCCAAATACATATGAAAATGCAATAATATAAATAAATCTATAGACAAGTCATAATAAACTATGATAAGATATAGACAATATAGAATGAATGGATGTCTTGAAATGATTTTCATATAAATGACAACCTCCTAAAATAGTTTTTTCCTGTAATAAGCTGTTTTTCAACAAGTGTGGGGCGGACAAGTTCAGTTTTTAATTGTAGTGTCTGTTTTTTAACTGAACTAAATTATTTTTATTGCTATAAAAAAAAAAAAAAAAAAATCAAAACAACAGTGGGGGCAGTGGAGTAACCGTTAGTAACCGTCAACACTGACCATCTCAGTAAGCCTACCACAGAGAACTGTCAGAAGTTTCACAACGCGCTGACGTGCTGACGTTTATGTCAAGCAAATGCAAGTATGAAGGTTGGCCGAAAACAATGGTTTATTGATTAAAAAGTTTAAAATATTACTATTTTTCCCCTCACACTCTCCCAGTCAACTGGGGTTGTATGGATTACCCGTCATGTTTGTTATGTGTGGTTTTTGAAGAGTCAACTGAATTTACATACATCTGGGATTGCATAAAGGTGTGTAAATGACGCATTTTGGCTCTTTATTGGCCGGCTCCGTATTGGTTGACGCTGTTCATGTGAGCACCACGACGCATGCATGTGATGCTGACGTAGGAGCTGGCCAATAATGGGCCGGCGTTCTGAAATAGAACATGGAAGCGCTGCACTGAGTTCACCAAGTCAACTGCGTAGGAGACTGACATGAAAGACAAAAACAGTTGAATAAAGTTGTTATTTTTGTTTGCTTTTTGTGCACAAAAAGTATTCTCGTCCTCATAACATTAAGATTGAACCACTGTAGTCACATGGACTATTTTAACTATGTCTTTTCTACCTTTCTGGGCCTTGAAAGTGGTCATTGTGTTGCAGTCTATCAGAGGCCAGATAGTTCACGGAATTAATAAAAAAAATCTTAATTTGTGTTCCGAAGATGAACAAAGGTCTTATGTGTTTGGAACAACATTAAGGTGAGTAATTAATGACAGAATTTTCATTTTTTGGGTGAACTAACTTTTTAAAGAACCAGAGAAAAGAGAAAGAGTTAAAGAACCAAAGTGGAAGTTAATTTACCAATGCTGCTGAGTGATGGTAGCATTGATCAATACCTATTTATTAAAATATACATAAAATATCTTGTGTTTAAAAAAATACACAAAAGTATGCTAAAATACCTCCCATTCTGGCAAGTATCCTCATAAACAGTTTTTTGTCTTAAAGGGACTTCACCGCTGGCAAAATGGGCTTTTAATAAAACTTGGCAGTAGAAAGATGAAAAAAAAATTGAAAATCGGTGCTACATGTTATAGAGAAAACAGAAAAATAAGGCTGCTGTCTTCTTGCTTGCCAAAGAGGTAGGAAAACACCCATAATGCACTGGACATGTTGCCAATCAAGGCCACTCCCACCAGTCTGCTATGGATATGCTTCCCAGGCTAAAAAAAAAAAAGGAAAAAAAAAAAAAAAGGAAAATACTTTTTCTAGTGGTGTCGACTTGTATTGTTCCCGGGTGCAAGAATTCAAAGAGTAAACGTTTAGAGAGAGTGAGAATACTTTCGGTTTCCAGCGCATTGTAGGCAATGAATAAAGACGGCAAAGAATCGTAAATGCGGAGAGAATGCCACAACGGAAAATCTGAAAAACTGTAGTCACCATTTCAAACTGGATGACCACGAATACAGTGTTTTATGCCAAACGGAGGGGGAAAACTGAAAGAAACTGCCGTGCCATCAGTTATGCCCAACTTCCCGAAGCAAAATGTCATCGCATACAGGTAAGAAAGCTGCTGCCATAGTTTTCTATTTCTACCATAATGCTGTTTAAAGAGTAGACATAGTATGATAAAATGTTCAGCACTAAACTTCCCCTTACATTAACTATACTGTTAAAGTCCCCATGAAATCAAAATGTAAGTTTTTTGGCTTTAGTATGAATACGTTAGCCTTAAGGTTATCTACTGTATAAGCTACTGTGTGCTCCAAAACAATGACAAAATGCGCATTTAGAAGATATAAACATTCAAAACTTACAGTCTCCCACATCTGCCAATATGGATCAATGATTTTGATGACACTGTAGCGATATTAGCTCAAAATAAATATGATAATTAATCATAACTAGTTATAATTAATTATGAATATTTGGATGAGTTAATAAACTGAACTTGATGTAATAAAATTAATATTACAATCAAACTCGCCAGAGGAGAACTGGCCCCCCGACTAAGCCTGGTTTCTCCCAAGGTTTTTTTTTCTCCATTTTAACACCTGTTTGCCACCTGATGTCACCTGTTGGAGTTTGGGTTCCTTGCCGCTGTCGCCTTTGGCTTGCTTAGTTGGGGACACTTGACAATTGACATTTGATATTCAACAGTGCTTTGATCTACCTGCATTGACACTATTCCTTAAGAGCTGCTGTGCAGCCAAAATAATGTACCAGTTATCACTGTAAAGCTGCTTTGACACAATCTACATTGTAAAAAGCGCTATATAAATAATGGTGACTTGACTTGACTTGAATTAACCTGTTTGTCCAGTGAACACTCAGTGTTAATTGTTTATTAATTCTAAGAAATTCCTTTCCAGGTTATGTGAAAAAAACAACTTTCCTATTGTACGGTACTACTCAGAGCATGTAGTCAAGATCTGATAATTTAAGAGGCAATCACAGACAGGGAGTCAGAACCAAATATGTATTGTGCACATGTTTTATTAACTAAATCATGAACACATAGCTAACTAACAAACAAAAATACATACATACACACACGCAAGTCACACATAAACGGGTAAAATGATAAATGATAAAGTGAAACTGAAAGTGGGAAACAGTAGGACGTACAAAGAAACCAAAAACCAGGGAAAAAATCATCACTATTCATCATAAAAACTCCCTTGTAACAAAGGAGTTTTTCAAATTAGTACTAAATCGCTGTTTAGTGTTCAAAAGTACGATACTTGCAAAATGCCTTTAGGTCGAGAAGCATCGGATTTCCAGGCTGAGAAGAAATCCTTGATGATTCAGTCCGAAGTTGTAGTCAGTATCTTCTGCGTTGGATGAAGTAATATGAAACATTTTAAGCTGTTAATTTGACTCTTAGTGGGAAAAGAGTTCTCTCTCCCTCATAGATGAGCACATGACTGGGTTGCAGGCCTAGGCCTACAGGCCTTGCAGGCCCACAGGCCTTGGCCTGAAGAGGCCTGCAGCAAAAGGGGTCTATTCAGTCGTCCAAGAAGCAAGAAAACATAAAAAGAGGGGAAGAGAACTGTCTGCTGGCTTTTAGCCTCTGGTGCTGGACATTCCCCCTCTGGGTCAGTGGACCAATGATACATGAGCTCCCGACAGGAAAGTTTACGATCGTTTGTGTTTCTAGCAGGGGATCTGCACATTAACTGGTTAAGTTGTTTAGAAAAAACTATTAAAGATTCTTGTAATACTGATATGTTGCACAGGTATCGACATAACCTATACACGAACATTCAAATCTTCAAAATACAAACTCATAGACACCAAACTTGGTATAGGTGAGTTTACGTTAACCATTGGTTCTTATCATAAAATATGCATAACAATACAGAATTCAAAAACCAGAGATAATACACAGTAATAATGGATCCCATGTCCAGAACAGAACAGCCAGTCTATAAATGAATGCAGGAAAGTCTGTTTTGAGGGTTTTCTGTGTCTCTTTGTCTCTGCTTTTCCACGTGGCAACACACACATACTTCAGGGCAATAAAACTAAGGCTGGTCTTCTCTGGGAATGGGGACAGACCCCAGAGTAAGTTTTAAAAAATTATTTGTTAAATATAACAAATAATTGTGTCTAATTTGTCTCAGTCGTTACAACACTCCGCATTTCAGCTTCTCATCAGATTTTCAGTCCAATCAAATGCTCTCTAGATATGAAGCGTCCTGCCTCCTACACTATAAATATATGCTGAAGCTGCCCACTTGAATTTGAAATCTACACAGAATGCTATATTTGTATTCTACACAGAATGCTCCCATTTAAATTATACACAGAATGCTATATTTTGAAGTGATATGGAGGAGATTAGGAGACGACAAAAGTGTCTTCAGAGAACTCACAGCTAGAAATCTACATACACACAGCAAAGTTTTGGGAATGACAACTGCTTTAAAGGTGTGAATTCCTTAACCCCTTTATGTTCAAGGATCACTGACGGCCCCAGATTATTGTTGTTCAACATTCACTACATGTTAAAGGGTGAAATTCATTTTTACATGGTGTTTGAACATGTGTGTTGGCAGTGTGTGTACACAACCACAGTGTAATGGTAAAAATCCAGCCAGTACTTTTTTAAAATCCCCATAAATCATAAGCAGTGTCTCAGAACAAGCCATTTACACTCAGGGTGGATCTAGGCTAAAATGGCAGTGTCCATCAACAGTCGTGGGAAGGGTCTGTGCAAAGTGATGTTTATAAAAGGTGTCTGTTAATGACTACGTAGTTTACAAATGTGTTATAAATCACTAATAAGCAGTTAACTGCTTCAATAAGCGTGACTTTAACGCAATACCTGCCAAATAGTGGGCCATTTTTAACTCGCATTATAAATGCTTAATAAATGTATTTATTCACAGACATAACTGAGTTTATGCGAAGTGTATTTGACAGTTTAAACAACAAGAAATGTGAAAGAAGTTACTCACAAGACTTGACGTCTGACAGCCAGCCGTCTGTGTGTGCGTGTGCTTCAGATAAGTGCGCTCAGAAAATTATCCATTAGAAGTTTAAACTAATATAGCTGTAAAAAAAATAATAAACTTTAATGATGAAATAAGAACTATGCTATCCGTGAAAGTGATCGCAATATAGAGAAGCAAAACCAAGCAGATGACTTGTTAGTATTTGGCAGAGAATCCTGCGGCTGCACGCAGCAGCTCATTTGCATTTAAAGGCACATGCACGAAAACAGCCTGTTCTTGACTGTAGTCCAAAATGGGTATTTACAACATTGATTTATAAATGATCTGTGAGGTATTTTAAGCTGAAACTTCACAGACACATTCTGGAGATACCTGAGACTTAAATTACATCTCGTAAAAATGGGCATAATAGATGCCCTTTAAATCACTATCAGAAGTTATTACAAAACTCATTGGTGGTTTAAAGTGAGTTTTGAGTAAAACCATAATATTAATCTTTTAAACTGTGTTATGTAGCTTGATGCTACTTGTAGCTCTAATGCACCTGTTGCGCCAGGAGCTATATCTAGCTCACCATCTATTTTGTTAGAAGAATTCACATAAGGTCCCAAGAATTTTTTTTTTTAAAAGAAAGACTTCAGGTAATAGGTAGATTAACTAACCTGCAATGAAAGGGGTGTTGATGGTCAATCCATGTAATGCCGGAATAAAGGCTAATAATGGCTGAATAAAAACAAAAGAACAATGATAAAAGATTAATGAAGATTAAGTCTCATATCAGCTGAGGTGCTAACATTCGTTGAGAGAAGACAATAGAGTCGTGAATGGGCAGTTCACCGCTTTAGACATTAGAGTGCAGGGGAGTTATAGGGGCCATAAATAATTTCATTAGTATTTTTATTAGCCTTCTCTAAAAACACACATGACACGGTCTCTGCAAATGATTAATAAAATGCATAGTTTTAGAGATATAATCCTCAGATTTGAATGAAGCATGACCACTCTTGTGGCTTCACTTTAATTGTGGTTATAAGTTGTTATACCACATTTAAAAATCGCCTAATATTTTTATACATTTAAAAATTATATTCTTAGTATTTTTATTTTTGTTTTTATGTTTGAGCTTATATATCTTCAGTGAGTAATTCTGAGACTGAGAATATTGAACTGTAAACTGTCAAGTGTTGGCTTTCTAAATATATGTTGGTTATGTGTCTACCCAGAATGACTTAGGAGCAGCAACCTTTTTATTTTGGTTATGTCATTTATGCCCTACTTGCCACAATGATTAAAATAGCTGATTTCTGATTGGGTGTGCAGTAAGGAGTTAAAGGCACAATATGTAAGATTTTTGATTAAAATATCCAAAACCACTAGAACAATGTTATATATTTTGTTGACTTGTGCACGTTAATTATCCAGATCCAAATCCAGAGAAATCAGCTATTTTAATCAGTGTAATTGTGTCGCCTGCCAATGACTTCACATCCATGTTACCCTCGAATTCCAATAAGTTTGTTCTATTGTATTTATTTGTGCTGTTTTACTCCTGCAAAAAACAAGAAACCAGAAAACCAATCATTGTTATATAGCTCAACACGGTTATGTCTTATTGTTTGATTCTCATTTGCTCTGACATGCACTGTGAGCTGTAAGGTCTTATAGACAGGTGTGTGGCTTTCCTAATCAAGTCCAATCAGTATAATCAAACACAGCTGGACTCAAATGAAGGTATAGAACCATCTCAAGGATGATCAGAAGAAATGAACAGCACCTGAGTTAAATATATGAGTGTCACAGCAAAGGGTCTGAATACTTAGGACCATGTGATATTTCAGTTTTTCTTTTTTAATAAATCTGCAAAAATGTCAATATGGGGTGCTGTATGTACATTAATGAGGGGAAAAAAATGAACTTAAATGATTTTAGCAAATGGCTGCAATATAACAAAGAATGAAAAGGGGGTCTGAATACTTTCCGTACCCACTGTATATATATATATATATATATATATATATATATATATATATATACACATACATACATACATACACACACACACACACTTCTCTAAAAGAGATGTTTAATCTCAGAAAGTTTTATCTGGTTAAATTAAGGGGAAGAATATATTTATTTATTTTTTCAGAACAAGGGTACTTTCATTGTCAAGGATCGGCTCATCTGCCATATGTTGTTTAGGAAGAGACTCACAAACAACATTAATCTGCTCTTAAGACTTTCCGACGTGCTTGAATGTGGGCTGTCCCTACAGTAAATGAGATTTGTAGGACTCGTCCGCTTACATCACTTGTCTCATCAGTACACAAGCATCAGCTTTAGTGACTATTTTAGGGCCATTTTTACTGAACTCAGCATTCAATTCTCATCTTCTGCTTTATTAGCCAAAACCTGATGTTTGAAGGGCTGTGCAGAATTTTTAAATATGGAAAACATTCCATTAATATAAAAGCACAAAGATGAATTATGCCCTAATTAAGAGATTATTTAACCTAGACCTTGATCAAGTCAAGTCGCCTTTATTTATATACAGCTTTATACAATACAGACTGTTTCAAAGCAGACGTGATCAAAAAACCTTTTTAAATAGACTGCCACTATCACAGCCCCAGCTATTTGCCTGATGCAATTAATGCTGTGCACTGTAAAAATGAATAATCGGTCTTGTAATTTTCATTTAAAAAAAAAAAAAAAAACAAGGTGATCATTAAAAATAGTGTGTATGTTTTATTAATAAAATTGGGGTTCAGTGTTGGATAGAAAATAATGAAAACATTTCACTAATAAAATCAAGAGATACTTTTTCCTATTGTTTTAAGGAAACAAGTAATTTTGAGGCTTGAATTGAGGGACTGATGAAGTTAATAAAATAAAGGAAAGAAGGCTACCTATTTATTTTAAAAAGAATTAGTTAAATTATGCCGTTTTATTTAGGAGACACCATTGTTAGTTCCCAGCATGCTTTGCATATGGCTGGAAATGGAGAGTAAATATTGAAATTAAGTGTTATTTTATATGTTTTTGAGTAAAAGGAAACATCTGTTAATGTTTAAAGGATTAGTTCACTTCTGAATGAAAATTTCCTGATAATTTACTCACCCCCATGTCATCCAAGATGTTCATGTCTTTCTTAGTCGAAAAGAAATTAAGGTTTTTGAGGAAAATGTTCCTAGACTTCAGTGGGGTTCATTGGGTTAAAGGTCCAAATTGCAGTTTCAGTGCAGCTTCAAAGGGTTCTACGCGATCCCAGGCGAGGAATAAGGGTCTTGTCTAGCGAAACGAACGCTCATTGTTAAAAAAAAATTATTTATAAACACAAATGCTCATCTTGCACTGCTTTGCGATGCGGCACGCATTACATTGAAAGGTCATGCGTGACGTAGGTGGAAGTACTGCAGTAGAAAGAAAACATCATCTAATTTTGTCCTCCAACTTCAAAATCGTCCGATATCTTTGGTTTATTTTTTTTTTAGTTTTGGTAAAGGGCGTTTGGCTTCATCTTTGCATGTTCGCTTTGTAGACACTGGATCGGTACTTCCGCCTATGTCACACATGACCTAGCTAGTGCAAGATGAGAATTTGTGGTTAAAAAGTATATACAATTTAATTTTTTTTAGAAAACGACCAATCTAGCAAAACGATAAGACCCTTATTCCTAGTCTGGGATCATGTAGAACCCTTTGAAGCTGCGTTGAAACTGCAATTTGGACCTTCCACCCGGTGAACACCACTAAAGTCCACTATATGGAGAAGAATCCTGGAAAGTTTTCCTCAAAAACCTTAATGTCTTTTTGACTGATTATCAGGAATTTTTCATTCAGAAGTGAACAAATCCTTTAATGTTCAGTTATGTTTGACATTTGAAAGAGTTTATGATGTTGTTTTATGTTATGTTGTAGTTTTGATCATTACCATTGTGCAGAAGAGTAGAGCTTATGGTTAGGCTGTAAATAACTGCATGTACTAATAATATAAGGCATGTTGCTTTGTTCAGTGAGCCATAACTTTGCTATTTCCAGTGCAGTAACAAGTTTGTTCTTACTTGTGCTGTGCATACAGTCTTTTAAAGGGTCATGAAACCCCCGTTTCAGTAGCAGTCAGTTCTCACCACCGTTTTGAAAAATGGCTTGTTTTTCATGAATGTTTGAGTCATACATGACATAAACCATATATATTTATATATAAATATAGGCTAAATAAAATTAAAAGACATTTCTTTTAAATTTATAGCTGAGTTTTTCTTTTAATGAGGCAGCAACATATGATAGATAGGGCAGAACAAAAAATGCTATTAACAATCTTTCATTGCCCAAAAGTATTATAATATGAACGGCTCCCATACAGAGCGGCACAAAGCACTTATGCGCATCCCGTGTGCCGAATGATGCGCTTGAAGCATGATGGAGTCACAGTGCGCAGCGGCAGCGCTCCGCATTGAATAGTTCAAAGCACAAAGTGAAGATATATTGATGCATACTATATTACCGGTATTGTTGTCTACAGATGAAGTATAATAATAGAAACATTGATTCATCTTGGAGTGTTTTATTGTGTTGACTGTCGTAACCGAACGCGACACACAGTCTGAATGCTGAATGGAGAATGACTGACAGCCATTCTGACAGCGGAGAGAGGCATTTACATTAACTTTAATTTAACAACTTCAATATTCATCTGTACCTCAAATTAAACTATCGAATGGCTTCAGAACACTTGGAATATAGTGCACGGAAACTTTATGGTGCTTTTTAATGTTTTTATGCCTTTTGTGGAGCTTAACAATAACACCGAATAGTACACGCACAATATCGGCTTTGGATCGGTGCCATCCGGCCGATACCGATCTGGCAAAAAAGCTGATACCAGATCGGTGGATCCCTAGTCTAGCCCTGGCAGCATCGCGGAGAAAGCAACGCAACACACCCAAACTTACACCACAAAAACAAACACTTGCGACCCATGAACGCCTCTCTCATCTACTGCACGATCTCACAGTTTGACATGTCTGTCATTTGAAAGAGCAACGTGGTGTCCTGAATAATTAAGAGACGTGTCTTCTCATAGGATAAGAAAACTCAGTCTCATTAATAATTTTGTCAAAAGGTGGCACTATAGAGCCCCTCCTTCCTGCCCCTCCTCCCTCCCTGGCCGACAACTTTGACATGTGTTGAGTTTCATGCAATTTGAGACATACTAAGAGCCTCAAAAACACCCAGGAATATTATAAAAGTTTGACGTGTTGCCATGGCAACAGGATTTAAGATATCAAGAATCCTTTTACAGGTCCACATCTGCCATGTCTTGACATTATTATAACAAAGTTTGAAGCGAACTGGGTAAAAATAAGAGGGCAATTTTAAAGCATTTTGAAAGTGACACCTCCTGTCGCCAGTTGGTGGCACTATGACTTTGACTCACAATAGTCACATCCATGTGACCGGCCACAATGAACACACAGCTGAAGTTTCATCAAAATCAATCAATGTTTGCAGAAGTTATAACACACTTCCTGTTGTATAAATACAGCCTCACCACGGCCAAACCGTTTAAGATATGCAAAATCCGTCCACAATTTAGCATCCTTAATGTCTTGACTTCACGTTTAAACAGTGTGGTGTGAATTGTATGACGGCCTTTGGAGCAGTAGTTAAAAATTGAGAGCTTGGTTCAAAAAAACTATATATATATATATATAGTTTTTTTGAACCAAGCTATATATATATATATATATATATATATATATATATATATATATATATATATATATATATATATATTAAACCTGCAGCACATACATTTATTTAATTAATTCACAGCCTTTGTAAAGTCACAATAGCATTATGATTTATTATGATTTTTAAACGGGTTTAAAAATCAAGCAAAATGAAATCGAGGATTTTTTTAAAATCCGAGTATTCGAATTTAATCGAGAAATAATTACAGCCCTAGTTCATGTCGTCATATAGTCAGATGAAGACACTGGAAAAAACACTGCGAGCATCAAGCATGCTTTAGTATGTAGTAAACATATTCATACGTCTGCGCCATCATACAGAGACATGCAGAACATACAGCATTCATATTCAAATAGTCTTCTTACGATTTAATATTCACAGACACTAGTCCATATCGCGATTTGATTTGCCACCTACTTTTGATTTATTCATCCAAAATTTGACAAATTCTGTGACATTCCACGTTACAGTAAATTCCATTTTTAGGCTGACAGAGAGAATCTCAGAATTAGAGACACGCATCCAAACTTTAATCGAGGATAGTAAGAATGCAAGGGCTTCAGATACTGTTTTGGATGCGACTAGCTTAGTGAACTCTGTACATTGTTCGGTTCCGGCTGTAGAGCCCGGGCAGCAGGGCACTTGGGTAACGGTGAGGCGGCCTAGCCGCGGAAAACACCACTCTTCCGTTCCAATAAGAACATCAAACAGGTTCTCCCCACTCAGTGACGCACCCACTGAGAATCCTGTTGAAAGTGCCCTAGTTATTGGCAATTCTATTACACAGAACGTGAAAATAGAGACACCAGCCACCATAGTCACATGTTTGCCGGGAGCCAGAGCACCTGACATCAAAGCAAATTTAAATCGTATGCTAATCGTAAATACTCTAAAATTATTATTCACATCGGCACTAATGATGTTCGACTTCGCCAATCAGAGATCACTAAAATTAACATTAAAGAGGTGTGTGAACTCGCAAGTACAATGTCAGGAGAAGTAATTTGCTCTGGTCCCCTTCCTGTTCGTCAGAGTGATGAAATAGTTCGCAGATTATCATCACTCAGTGGCTGGCTGTCTAAGTGGTGTCCGCAAAATAATATAGGTTTCATAGACAATTGGAAAAGTTTTTGGGGCAGACCTGACCTGTTGAAAAGAGATGGTATTCATCCCTCTCAAAATGGTGCTGCTCTTCTCTCTAGTAATATGGCACATAGTCTGAACTGAAACATGACAAACTGGGGCCCAAGTCAGGAAGCAGACAGTCCGGCTAAACCGACCATCTGCTAGCTGCCTCACGTTACAGAAGTCAGATAATTCCCAACACATAGAAACTCTTACACCTAGATATTATCACATAGAAACTGTGTCTGTCCCCCGAATTAGTAAAAACAAAAAACTTCCAAACCCATTTAATGGTAAAAATTTAATTGATGTTCAACAAATAAAAAATAGAGATAACAATGATAAACAAATAGCTTGGGTTAAAGCTTGGGTTGTTAAATATTAGATCCCTTTCTTCAAAATCACTTATTGTAAATTATATTATCACAGACAATAATCTAGATGTGCTGTGTTTGACAGAAACTTGGCTAAAACCAGACGATTACATTACTTTAAATGAGTCTAGCCCTCAAGGTTATGATTATCGACACAATCCTCGTCAGAAAGGCAAAAGGGGAGGTGTTGCTGTAATTTATAGTAATATTTACAGTATTAGTCAAAAGTCTCTCAAATATAATTCCTTCGAAGTGATGGTACTTTACGTAACATTATGTAAGTTGACATTTGTGTTGGCTACTGTATACAGGCCACAAGGACACCATACAGACTTTATCAAAGAATTGATTTTCTATCGGAGTTAGTACTAGCTGCAGATAATGTCCTTGTTGTTGGTGTTTTTAATATCCATGTAGATAATAAAAAAACTCATTGGGATTGGCATTTGCAGACATTCTAAACTCTATTGGTGTTAGACAACACGTGTCAGGACCCACTCATTGTCGTAATCATACTTTAATCATCTAATATTGTCACATGGAATCGATATTGATGCTGTTGAAATTCTGCAGCAGAGTGACGACATCTCAGATCATTATCTAGTCTTGTGTATGCTACATTTAGTCAAGGCAGCTAAACTGCCTCCCTGCCATAAATATGGTAGAACCATCACTTCTACCACTAAAGATTGCTTTATAAATAATCTTCCTGATCAGTTTCATCGCCTTAGCATACCAGACAGCTTAGAAGACCTCGATGTTGCAACAGAAACTATTGCCTCTGTCTTTTCCAGCACAATAAACTCAGTTGCTCCTTTGCGTTTCAAAAAGATTAAGGAAATTAATCCAATACCGTGGTACAACGAGCACACTCAGGCTCTAAAGGTAACAGCCAGAAAAATGGAGCGCAGCTGGAAGAAAACAAAACTAGATGTTTTTCGCATTTCGTGGAGAGAGAGAATGATTGAGTATAGAAAGGCTTTAAAAACTGCTAGATCTGCCTATTTTTGAAAACTTTTAGAAGAAAATAAGCACAACCCTAGGTATTTATTTGATACAGTGGCTAAATTAACAAGAAATAAGGCTTCAACTTCTGATGTTTCCAAAGAGCACAGCAGTAATGACTTTATGAACTTTACTTGCAATATTGACAATATTAGAGAGAACATTATAACCATGCAACCGTCTACTACAGTATCGTGTCAGACAGTGCATTGTAGTGTCCCTGAGGAAAAATTCAATTCATTTACTGCTTTAGGAGAGGAAGAATTGTCTACACTTGTTAAATCATCAAAATCAACAACATGTATGTTAGACCCTATACCAACTAAGCTATTGAAAGAGATGCTTCCAGAAGTCATAGATCCTAGTATCTGTAAGGATTTCCAGTCAGGATTTAGACCATACCATAGTACTGAGACTGCTCTCATTAGCAGCTCTCATTACTAATGATTTGTTACGAATTAGTTACTTATCATCAGATCGTGGTTGTATCTCTCTATTAGTGTTACTAGATCTTAGTGCTGCATTTGACACTATTGATCACAATATTCTTTAAAATAGACTCGAAAATTATGTTAGCATTAGTGGAATGGCACTGTCATGGTTCAAATCATACTTATCTGACCGTTATCAGTTTGTAGTTGTACACGAAGAGATGTCTCATCGATCACAAGTTCAATATGGAGTACCACAAGGCTCAGTACCAGGACTGTTGCTGTTCACTCTGTACATGCTGCCCTTGGGAGATATCATTAGGAAGCATGGCGTTAGTTTTCACTGTTACGCTGATGATACTCAGCTCTATATTTCTTCGTGCCCTGACGAAACTTACCAATTCACAAAATTAACGGAATGCATAGCTGATATAAAAAATTGGATGACCAGTAATTTCCTACTGCTAAATTCAGAAAAAACAGAGATTCTAATTTTTGGACCAAAAACTTCTTCACGTAGTAACATAGAATACTGTCTAACACTTGATGGCTGCTCTGTTAAGTCTTCGTCATCAGTTAGGAACCTGGGTGTGCTCTTTGATACCAATCTTTCATTTGAAGGCCATGTTTCTAGCATCTGTAAAACCGCATTCTTAAAAATATATCCCAACTATGACATATGCTCTCAATGGACAAATGCAGAACAGTTAGTTCATGCGTTCATGACCTCAAGGCTAGATTACTGTAACGCTCTACTGGGTGGTTGTTCCGCTCGCCTGTTAAACAAACTACAGCTCATACAAAATGCAGTAGCTAGAGTTCTTACTATCTATACATCGTATAGATTTTAAAATCGTGCTAATTACTTACAAAGCACTAAATGGTTTAGCTCCCCAGTACCAGCGAGCTCTTAATGCATTATAGTCCTTCACGTCTATTGCGATCTCAGAATTCAGGCCAGCTGATGATACCTAGAATATCAAAATCAACTGCAGGCGGTAGATCCTTCTCCTATTTGGCACCTAAACTCTGGAACAATCTTCCTAGCATTGTTCGGGAAGCAGACACACTTTGTCAGTTTAAATCTATGAATACGATTCTCAACTGGATTAAACTGGAATAAATACTTTGAATGTTGCGATCCTATCGGGCTTATGATAGCTCCCTGAATCGTAACAAAGCACTGTTTGCCAGAGGAGAACTGGCCCCCTGACTAAGGCTGGTTTCTCCCAAGGTTTTTTTCTCCATTTTAACACCTATTTGCCACCAGTTTGCCACTTGATGTCACCTGTTGGAGTTTGGGTTCCTTGCCGCTGTCACCTTTGGCTTGCTTAGTTGGGGACACTTGACATTTGACATTCAACAGTGCTTTGCATCTGCCTGCATTGACACCATTTTCTTTAAGAGCTGCTGTGCAGCCAAAATTATATTATCATCTTTACTGCTTTGAAATACATGCTGTGAACGAAAACACTGTTGAATCATTTACACAGTTACTGTAAGAATAAAAACAGTATTATATAATACAACATAATTACATAACCAGAGTGAATAACATAATTCATACATGGCAAATTAAGTTTATGCGCATGCCTTACAAAGCATAAATCTGTATTAAGATATCAGAAGAATCACTGTGACATGTGTAATACAAATGCTGAGGTGTCTCGTCCACCAGCTGATTCTGATATTCGCTACGGTTTTGAAGATGAACGCAACTTTTAATAAGCAGGGGAAATTCCCGACTTTAAACAAATAACCATTTAAATGTTTAACGTTTACGTTGTAAGAATGTACAGGGTGACTTCAGATATAAAAACACTGACTTGTTAGGCAATGTTTTCTCATTAAAATCAGATTACTTCCTATTAATTCAATGGAATGTGATGGAATACTAGGGAATACTAATATCACGGCTGGTAAAGTGTGGCTTCACTTTTTATGATGTCGTGAGCAATCCAGTCATTTATATAGATCAGTGCACTATTCTCTTTTGTTGAGATGCTTTATAGCTGCATCTAAAGTTGTTTCATAATTGAAGAACTTTGCAACATTAACACTTATTTCCCTGTTTATTACTGTGCAGCTGCTTTGTAACAATCAGTATTGTATAAAGCGCTATAGAAATAAATGTGACTTGACTTGATGTTTCTATTGCCCCCTTTTTTTCTTTTTTACCAGTGGCAAGTAATGAGAGAATTTAGCTTTGAACTAAAAATAAAACATGCAGGCCTACACTATTTTATCTAGAACCTTAGCTACAAAGTCCCATCTGACATTCGTATATCAAGAAAACGTTGGGACCAGTTCACACAGAATGTGCCACACAGAACCATTCCACTGCGCTACTTTTCCACTGTTTTTCAATGTAAACATACACTAGATGGATAAATTTGACTGTTGCACTTGTCTTTTGCATCATCTCATGCATGACACAGTGTCCTAAAAATGCAGCACACAAGTTAAAATAAGTTCAACTTTTAAGAAACGTGTCTTTTTTTCCACTTTACTGATCTACGTCTCGCAAAACACGTTCTGTGCTAATGGTCCTTTACACTTGCTTATTCTATTTATATTGAAATATTTTAGGATGGCTTTTATGAGGACAATTCTTTACACAGAATTCAGCATTAAGCAACCTTAAAGATGAATCGTAAAACTTCAGCATCACCATTGCCATCAAATGGGTTTTCATATATGTCTCCCAAATACACCTGTCTGCCAATGATGAACATTTGTTTCGACTTTATTAGACTCTAAACTGCAGCAAAGATGCCCAATCACATTTGATCGTGCATGTATAACTAGGCAATCTCAATGAATAACAACATGGTCAGCCACTACAGTTCAATATAGTTTCTACTTACTGAATATGGGACTAGATCCAGCAGAAAATTTGAGGATGCAGAAGTGTCCATTTATCTGAGTCCAGTTTCACCCATGCATACGTGCCTGCATGCATCTTTCTGCATGCATGAATGTGTGTTGATATTCGGACAAGTCCCAATGGAATATTTCAGTCAAACATATTATATCTCATTCCAAAACACACAGCAGCAGTTCAGCGTCTGGAAAAGAAGACATCTCAAGGTCGCATCTGTTTTGACACAATAGTAGGAGTGGTTCAGGATGAGGAAACTCAATGGGGAGGAGACTGAGACAGAATAAAAGTGTGAGAGACACTTGAAAGACAGGTGACCCCACTAAGCTTCTTTGAATGGCCACCTGGGTGTCTGCAGGCAAGGGTGGGTAGATTAGAGCCTTACACTTGACTGCTGGCTGCATGCCATTATATGGTTAATTTTAGCCCTCGTCATGACTGGATTACAAGGACAAAGTATGAATCAGGGTTGCCATCAAAGGCTGGGAAGATTATAATGGAGCTAAAGGAGGTATGATGGATCAGATCCACTTAAGCAGTTTTTCTAACGTTCACATCATAGCATGCAGCTATGTTTGGGAAATATGATGCAAAAGAAGCCACAGTTACGGTGTGCATCTGGGCCCGTTTGTATAAAACTTCTCAGAAATGCTCTTAAAATCAGATTATTATCAGTTTGTAGTAGTAAACAAAGAGATGTCATATCGATCACAAGTTCAATATGGAGTACCGCAAGGCTCAGTACTAGGACCGTCGCTGTTCTTCTAGTAATAACCTAGAATACTGTAACACTTGATGGCTGCTCTGTTAAGTCTTCATCATCAGTTAGGAACCTGGGTGTGCTCTTTGATACCAATCTTTCATTTGAAGGCCATCTGTAAAACCGCACTCTTCCATCTTAAAAATATATCCCAACTACGACATATGCTCTTAATGACAAATGCAGAACAGTTAGTTCATGCGTTCATGACCTCAAGGCTAGATTACTGTAACGCTGTACTGGGTAGTTGTTCCGCTCGCCTGTTAAACAAACTACAGCTCGTACAAAATGCAGCAGCTAGAGTTCTTACTAGAACTAGGAAGTATGACCATATTAGCCTGGTTCTGTCAACACTGCATTGGCTTCCTGTTAAACATCGTATAGATTTTAAAATCTTGCTAATTACTTACAAAGCACTAAGCTCCCCAGTACCTGAGCAAGCTCTTAATGCATTATAGTCCTTCACGTCTATTGCGTTCTCAGAATTCAGGCCAGCTGATAATACCTAGAATATCAAAATCAACGGCAGGCGGTAGATCCTTCTCCTATTTGACACCTAAACTCTGGAACAATCTTCCTAGCATTGTTCAGGAAACAGACACACTCTGTCAGTTTAAATCTAGACTAAAAACGCATCTCTTTAACCTGGCATACACAACATATTATCAATTTATTTTTTTTAAATCCGTTAAAGGATTATTAGGCTTCATAAATTAGGTCAGCCGGAACCGGCAACACTTCCTATAACACCAGATGTACTCATTACATCAGAAGAAGAATGGCATCTACGCTAATATTAGACTTTCTGTTTATCCCGAGGTTTTCCGTAGTCAACCGGATCCGGGCAGTATGCAGGTGAGATCGAGGACCTACGCCTTGACACGACCACAACGCACCCCTGATGTATTAGCCGAGATTGAGTCAACTTGATCATCCATTGTGAAGGCCTCATCGACATGACAGCCAGTGGCACAGTTCCTCAACAAACCATCCATATCGGTCCTCAACTGGATTGAACTGGAATAAATACTTTGAATGTTGCGATCCTATCGGGCTTATGATAGCTACCTGAATCGCACTGTTTGCTAGAGGAGAACTGGCCCCCCGACTAAGCCTGGTTTCTCCCAAGGTTTTCTTCTCCATTTTAACACCTGTTTGCTACCTGATGTCACCTGTTGGAGTTTGGGTTCCTTGCCGCTGTCGCCTTTGGCTTGCTTAGTTGGTGACACTTGACATTTGATATTCAACAGTGCTTTGCATCTGCCTGCATTGATGCCATTTTCTTTAAGAGCTGCTGTGCAGCCAAAATTATATACCAGTTATCACTGTAAAGCTGCTTTGACACAATCTGCATTGTAAAAAGCGCTTTAGAAATAAAGGTGACTTGACAATAGTCATTTTTGACTTAAGTGTCAAAAACATAGGACTTTTCTAATAGTAAGAGACTTTTATAAAGAAGCTAAAAGCAACTTTTAGTAAAGTCTAAGACTGATTCTTAAGTGCTGACTTAAGTATTGTGAACTAAGAACTACAATGATGTCAACTCAAAATGGCCGCCCTCAACCTCTGAATCAGCCAATAGCGAGCATGCAAAGGTGAAGTCACAGCAGCACAACAACAATAATTTAATATTATATATATATAAAATCATTTAAAAAGACACTGAAACATTTTAATATTTAAAATTTAAAAAAATAGCTTTGCATTGTGCAAAATGATCACAAATTAGTATTGATGGCGTAGAATCTTTTTCTATTGATATATGTCTCCTCATTTACAATTGGAGCAATGATGTGTTCCATCAACGGCTCCAACAACTCCAGGGAAGCCCACAATCAACATAAAAGTGGCTTGCTTTTGCCACATGGTTTGATGGTCAGAATACTTTAAAACTATAAAAGAATACTTTTTGTGCGCCAAAAAAACTAAATAACTTTATTCAACAATATCTAGTGATGGGCGATTTCAAAACACTGCTTCATGAAAATTTACAAATCTTTTGTTTTGAATCAGTGGTTCAGAGCATGTATCAAACTGCCAAAGTCATGTGATTTCAGTAAACGAGGCTTTGTTACGTCATAAGCGTTTTGACATGTTTCAAACATTCAATGGTTCACGTGACTTTGGCTGTCTCTCTAGGCAGTGTTAGTTTACTCAGTTGCTTACTCATGACACATAGCAACACAGCGAAAAGTATTTCTAATATGTTGAACCTTTTATTGAGAGTACCCTACATTTACCTGTTGAGATGTGCCTTCACAAGCAACCGTTAAAAGCCGTTAAGAGCTGTGATGTGATGAAGAGTCGATGGAGGCGCGACATGTGAAAGGTGCGTTTGCAAAATATTTTGTATTTTTGTAAGTCCGCTAGTGTCACAGAAACGACATACTTCACCTTTAAACGTATCAGTTTACGACGCAGATCTAAATCAGACATGACAAATAATTAAAAATAAGTAGGCTGTAATATAATTAGTATTAGCAGCCTATTATAAATAAAAAGTAAAATGTAATTATAATAAATATAAGTAGGCTGTAATAAATAAAAATATTATGCAAACTGATGACTTTAAAAAAAAAAAAAAAAAACAGGCTATTGATCAACATCCTCTGATAGTTACAGTAGGACTGTCTTAAAATAAGTTTTAGTTAAAAATAAATTTCCCTATGGAGAAAATAAAATAGGCCTACTATGAAAATAGTTTTAGTTATGATTTTCCCCCCATTTGATTTAGTCTAGTTAGTTTTGTATCAAATACAATGTGATTTTTGGTGATCAAAATCTGGCAGCGGCTCATTTTTCCTCTTAGGCAAGGGATCTGCTCACAGCTTATCCTGCCCATGGAATCCCCCATATGCCAGCAAACCAATGAGAACGTGGGACGATGATTACGTTCCACAACAAAAGAGTGAAGGTGCAAAAGCTGCTGTAGATCAGCTTACCCGGAAGTCTCCGTAACTGGCAGATTTAAAGAAAATTACCATTGTTTGGCAAATAAATAAATTACGGACAGTTACCAGTTACTAATATGCATTACCAACATTTTATCATGTAGGCTTTATGATACACCTCAAACAAGGGATTTAATAGTAATTTATAGTGTTAATATTAATTGCAAAGTCCACGAATAGCTTGGGTATGCAGAGCATTCGCAGCTTATATGGACCGCACGCCACTGATATACAGTTGCAAGAAAAAGTATGTGAACCACTTGCAGAATCTGTGCAAATGTGTAAAATTTTAACAAAGTAAGAGAGATCATACAAAATGCATGTTATTTTTTATTTAGTACTGTCCTGAGTAAGATATTTTACATAAAAGATGTTTACATCCATAAGATAAAAAAAAAATAGCTGAATTTTTAAAATTACCCAGTTCAAAAGTTTGTGAACCATTGATTCTTAATACTGTGTGTCATTTCCTAGATTATCTACGACTGTTTTTTTGTTGTGTGATGGTTGTTCACGAGTCCCTTGTTTATTCTGAGCAGTTAAACTGAGCTCTGTTCTTCAGAAAAAAGCTCCCAAAAATTCTTCAGTTTTCCACCATCTTTTGCATATTTGAACCCTTTACAACAGTGACTGAATGATTTTGAGATCCATCTTTTCACATGGAGGACAACTGAGGGACCCAAACACAACTATTAAAAAAGGTTCAAACATTCACTGATGCTTCAGAAGGAAATATGATGCATTAAGAGTCGGGGGGTGAAAACCTTTGAACAGGATGAAGAGGTCCAAATTTTTTTTATTTCGCTTGAATATCATTTTTTTTTTTTCATTTAGTACTACCCTTTGGAAGCAACAGAAGATACTTGCATGTGTTCCGGAAGACAAATTAAATACAATTTACCTTGATCTTCAAATTCCAAATGTTTTCACCCCCTATCTATTAATGTATCATGTTTATTTCTGGAGCATCATTGAATGTTTGAACCTTTTTTAAAAGTTGTGTTTGAGTCGCTCAGTTGTCCTCAGTGTGAAAAGATGAGATACTTAGCGGACTATCTCACTCAATGGCTGGCTGTCTAAGTGGTGTCCGCAGAATAATATAGGGTTTATAGACTATTGGAAAAGTTTTTGGGGCAGACCTGACCTGGTGAAAAGAGATGGTATTCATCCCTTCTGGGGTGGTGCTGCTCTTCTCTCTAGTAATATGGCACATAGTCTTAAAGATGAACCTTGACTAACTGGGACCCAGGTCAGGAAGCAGACAGACTGGCTAAACCGACCGTCTACTAGCTGTCTCTTGCACAGAAGTAAGATGAATCCCAACACAGAGACTCTTTCACCTAGATATCATCACATAGAGACTGTGTCTGTTCCCCGAATTAGTAAACAGAAAAAACTATCAACCCCATTTAAGGGTTTTAAAAAAATGTAATTGATGTTCAAAGATGTTCAAAAAAAATAATACAGATAATACAGATAAACTAATGATAAAGCTTGGTTTGCTTAATATTAGATCCCTTTCCACAAAAATCACTCTTTGTAAATGATATGATTACAGATCATAACCAGATGTGCTGTGTTTGACAGAAACCTGGCTAAAACCAGATGATTACATTGCTTTAAATGAGCCTACCCCTCAAGGTTACTGTTATAAACACGAGCCTTATCTGAAAGGCAAAGGGAGGCGTTGCTGTAATTTATATCAATATCTTCAGTATTACTCAGAGGACTAGTTTGAAATATAATTCTTTTGAAGTGATGGTGCTTTATGTAACATTATCTAGTGTACGTGATGAATCCCGCTTGACGTTAGGGATGGGCATTTTTGGCAATTTTTCATTTCGATCATCGATAGGTTTCAAAAACGAGTACTCGAGTACTCGGGGGGTGGGGCGTGTGCAGGGGGTGGGGCATGGCCGTCATGGAGATAATGAAAATATCTAAAGACTGTTAGGAAAATAAATGTTAAAAATAAAAGTATGACATGAAAACCTGTCTATGAAAACATGAAAATGTAATGAGAACATTGTTAGATTGATTATGATGCAGCAATGTTAATAATAAGGAAGCATCTAAAAGGAATAGCTGCCTGAGGTGAAGAGTAACTTTATGCCAATAAACTGAAGCCCGTTCTATGACACATCCTATGATATTAATCAAATAACTTAGATACATAATATAGACATAACATTACAACTTGTATCGGCACAAAAGTATGCAAATGCCAGTGAACTTTAAGTTACGCGCTATAGCGAGAGTAAGAGAGTAAGAGAGCGCTTGCGGCGTGATGCGCTTTCACGACAGCGCGCTGAAACTCGGGCAAGTACAGAATTTACTGTAGATTTCTATAAAGTTCTCATTATAATGCCATGTTTATGGTAGATCTGTGCTTTATTTTAATCAAATTATTATGTGATTCCATAAATCGCCTGCGTGCTTTCGAATTATGCCATTGAATAAATATGACGAAAAAAGCACTGCTGCATTATTATAACATCAGTATTTTTATTTTTTTAAAAGAAACATTTCAAAGCAATATGACCCGCTCAAATAAACACTGATATGCAGTGCATTCAGCATCTTAAAAAATGTTATCATAATAAATATTATGATATCCCAGCCCAACGCATCCTATATAGTAGATTAATCAGATGTAGCTATTACAGCTTTCACCTGCAAAAGGTTTGCGAATGTTAACTTAAGCTTGACCGGAAGTGTCACTAATATTTCAGCAATATTTTGGATTCAATTTGCACTTTCTGTTCAACCAAAATGTTATTTTACAGTAAGAAAATCACTGATGATTATTGCTAAATTAATTATGAATAGAATTTAAAGGATATTTTCAGCACAAGATAAAAGCTTGGCGCTGCACAGCTTGCACTGAACTGTATTTTCATCTATCTTGTCAAAGTGAAACTAGACATCACTACGTGACTTCAAGGCCATTCTCTCTCTTCTCACGTCTTTTGACACATGCTGTGGAAAGCTAAACAATTGGAGCTCACGGCGCCGCCCCATAAACCAATCAGGAGAAAAAAGAAAAAATACTTTCCGATCATCGTTTACACGATCGATCGTCACGGTCACGGTCGAGTACTCGAGTACTCGGTCGCTGTTGCACATCCCTGCTTGACATTTGTGCTGGCTACTGTATACAGGCCGCCAGGGCACCATATAGACTTTATCAAAGAATTTGCTGATTTTTTTTTATTTTTTTTATCAGAGTTAGTACTGGCTGCAGATTAAGTCAGGAAATGCTGGATTTTTCTCACATAGCAGCAAAATCAACTTAAAATACTTAAAACAACTTAAACAACTTAACAACTTAAAATCATTTTTTGTCATAGAGACAGAAGTAATATATAAATTGAAACGATAGAATTTCTTCTTTAATTTGTGTACACGTAAACAAAATGTTGTGCTTTATGCAAAAAAAAGAAAACTAACATGATGGGTGATCTGTCATCTTCCTCTCAAGGAAGTCCATTCTGATAGTCCTCAGAAAATGAACTGTAACTTGGTGAATAATAATCACAAAATAATTTGACATATGTCTAAAGAAACGTTGAGATGTCAGGTTTTAAATCATGCAAGTCTAATCGAGAAACAAATATTCTCTGTTTATGTAATCTGTACAAAAAGAGAAGGTTGTCAGACATTTGCGAGTCGGCTCATTATCCGCTAATGCTGCCACACCCCCGAAACGCAAGCGCTATTCAGATGCAAATTGAGGTGATTCCCTCAACAGAGAGAACGCCCACATCAGCTCGGAAAAATGCATCAAGCTTGGTCAGTTTTATGTAGGCAGGGGCGGAGGCAGGGGGTGGCCAGGGGTCCTTTTTTTGTTGACAAGAATTACGTTTATTTGAACGCAGAACCGTCTCTTTAAGACCACAAAAAAACGGGAGACTTCTCAGACGCGCACTCCAACTTCATCCTCAGCGCCAGGCGCAAGTCAAATGCATGCGGAAATTATACAGGTGCCAAATGAGCTTCAGCAGAACAACAGTGAACGGCAAACATTATATATAGCTTACGTCAATGTTTCTGAACTGGTGGGTTGCAAGACCACGCACTTTTCAATCACGCCCAAATATGGCACGCTGTATATTACTCACTATAAATAAAGCGCAAAAGAAAATATGAGCATGCAACGTCGTAGTTCTGTCGTCAGTTAAGTCATGAAATAACCAAAAAGGCGAGTAAAACTGCGTTAAAACTGCGCATGCATGTATGTAGACCTATTTGACATATATATGCACATGTCTCTGGACTAAAATATTCTGCTATGTGAGATCAAAATAAGGCACAAGCTGATATGTAATTGTTTAATGCATAAATAAATGTGAAAACTGTGCATTTGTTCTAGAAGATTTTGCGTTCATTTATAAAGTACAAACAAAAATGTATCACATTTAAATGAATAAAATAATTTTACATTCTGGCATTTATGTGCTGTTGACTTCTGTATCTGCATCTTTCAAATGGGAATTTAAAAGAGATTCTTTTTTTCTTTGTACTTTTTCTTTTTCTTTGTGTTTAATTTAAGTATGATAGAACTGTTGGAATAATTTATTTTGACAATATAGAAAGTTAAACATTTAGTGTTTACTTTTTCAGTTAGTATTTGAAACAGACAAACTCAGAATTGTTGAAGTTCAATGATTATACATAAAATTCAATGAAGGTTGAATAATCTTTGAATAATCTATGTAGTTATCTGCATGTCTCATCCATGAAGATGTAACAGTGGAGAACAAGCTATTGGGGGTTTTGAGAACCAGAACAAACTGACTGAACAAGCTGAAATTTCGCTATAGTGTGAGCCCCTTTATTAATATGCCTGCAGGTGAGGAAAGATTTTTTTTTTTTTTTTTTTAAATGGTCAAATTCACTCAGCATTCCATGATCTAATTCACTATCTCAATTACAATTAAGTACAAATTAACTGTATTCAGTTGTGTTGTAGGCACAGTCCAGTACATTATAGTCAGACTCATGAAATAATTAAGATTTCTGTGCCACCCCAGACTGATTGTTGGCCCCTGCCTGGCAACCCCTAAAGAAAAAATCCTGGCTCCGCCACAGCATGTAGGCTACTTTGTTTTGAGATGCGGTAAAGAATCATTCTAAAAGGATTTACCTCAGTGGAAGAGCTGGTTTCACTTTCATTTCGAGGATCAACTATCGAGCCGATGATTGTGAAAGGTACGTTTTTTTTATTTTTTAGCTAATTGCGATATAGTGTCTGTGAATATTAAACCGCAAAAAGACTGTTTAAATGTGAATCCTGCAAGTTTTGTGTGTCTCAGTGTGAATTAATGGGGCAGATCGACTTACATTAGTAAATTGCCATGGCTATTCCCAAACTATATTGCTATACTGACATGAGTGAAATCGACTGAAATACATAATAAATATGAAATAAAATGGGTTAGCCATTTATTAAACTGCACATTAACATTTAGGCTCTATAATATAAATATAATATATAAAATGCCATAGAGGTAATATGAATGTTTAGACGCTTTGCATCACAGAAATAAATTATATTTTAAAGTACATTAAAATAGAAAACCATTATTTTAAATTGTAATAATATTTCACAGTATTGCTGGGGTTTTTTTCTGTATTTTTGATCAAATAAATGCAGGCTTGATGAGCATGATACTTCTTTCAAAAACATTATAAATAATAATGTGTCCAATCTTTTGACTGGTACTGTAATTTAAAATATAGGCCTATACAAAATTTTCTTCACATGATGTGCAATAATACGTGCATGCATAAAATCACAAAAATCATGTTTTCTGTTATGACATAATACAATAGCTGATATGATCCTGTTATCAGCATGCTCACAGAGGGGTTTTTTTCTTTTATCTCACAGATTTGAGAATCATAGTGACCAGATATTGGCCCACATTGGACTGCATGCACTGACTGGAAGCAGGAAAGGTTTTTTTCCCCTTCTTTTTTGTTCCCCCTCCATTGCAGAAACACCAAATGCCAGGTATGTGATGTTCACATATATCTTTGAACAGGATTTATTTCAAGGTATAACTGTGTACTCAAAATGTGTCTTTGACTCTCATTTATATAGTTAACTATATTTTAAATAAACTTCAAACAAAAAATGATATATGTCTTGTCATTGCATTCTTTCTTTCCCAAATCAGCCTCAGACTCCAGAGGGTTAATATCCATGTAGATAATGAAAAAGACACATTGGGATTGGCATTCACAGACATTTTAAACTCTATTGGAGTTAGACAACAAGTCAGGACCCACTCATTGTCATAATCATATTTTAGATCTAATATTGTCACATGGAATCGATATTGATGCTATTGAATTTCTGCAGCAGAGCGATGACATCTCAGATCATTATCTAGTCTCGTGTATACTTCATTTACCCAAGGCTGCAAAGCCGACTCCCGGTTAAAATATGTTTTGTTATTGAAGAATGAACATAGCAGTCGTCCTTTACTCTCGACATCTGAGCCGCTCAAGACGCAGTGGATTAAAGGGATTAAAGCGTTTTTAAAGGGAATGCCCGGATCTACCTATATGCATTTATGTCGGCGCTAAAAAGTTTGTGTTTTGCTACAGTGGCTAAATTAACGAGAAATAAAGCTTCAACCCCAGACGTTTCCAAACAGCACAGCAGTAATACCTTAATGAACTTCTTTACATACAAGACTGATAAAATTAGAGAGAAAATTATAACTATGCAACCGATTACTACAGTATCACATCAGTGCATTGTAGTGTCCCTGAGGAAAAACTCATCTACATCAACAACATGTATGTTAGACCCTATACCGACTAAGCTACTGAAAGAGATGCTTCCACAGCAGTAGGGATGTAACGATACATCCGGAACTGGTTGAAAATCGATTAGAACATGTGACGATTCAAGTCGGTTGAGATGCTAAATGAATCGCGATACATTTGGTGGCAGGGGTTTATATGAATGTATATCTGAGGAGAGCTGAATGGGTTCAGAAAAGTTTAGATGATATTTTCTTTTCATCTTACTTCCGTACAATGCATTTTAAAGTACTTTTAGTGCACAGTTTACAGTGGTAACCATGGAAGCGCTGTATTGCCACTGTTCCATAAGCACCACCTGCTGTCAAGACAGTGAATTTGCATTCTCATGCAGCCCGTTTGCTGTTATGAAGTTTTATGTAGCATAATTTCACAAAGCTAAAGTCTGAACATTCTGTTTTTGCTTCAAATGTTAAAAAACATACAATCTAATTTAAATTAAAAACTGCTCATGCTGTATGTATGCAGCATCTTTGTTGGGGTTGTGATTAAAATGCAGTGGTTGCCTCTAATTTTAAATGGCTACAGATAGTTCAGCCTGTAACAGAGCAAATAAACATCTTGTTCATGTACTCATATGAAGAGATTTCTTTTATTTGTATTATTTATTTGATTTAAGATCTGTTTCAAAATTTCAATTTAGTTTTGTTATAAAGATATTTCAATTTCACAAAGAAATATGCAGCATTTTGTCTGAGAAATAATAAAAAAAAAAAATCATTTAAATCTCATTTTGTTAAAAAAAAATGGTGAGAAAATCGAATCGTGAAACCAGTATCATGAATCGTGTCGAATCGTGTATCAGTACATGAAGAGATCACAAATTCAGTATGGGAGTACCGCAATGCTCAGTACTAGGACCGTTGCTGTTCACCTTGTACATGCTACCCTTGGGAGATATCATTAGGAAGCATGGCATTAGTTTTCACTGTTTCACTGCTCTATATTTCTTCGTGCCCTGACGAATCTTACCAATTCACAAAATTAACGGAATGCATAGCTGAAAAATTGGATGACTAGCAATTTCCTACTGCTTTATTAAGAAAAAAAACAGAGATTCTAATTATTGGACCAAAAACCTCTGCACGCAATAACCTAGGATACTGTCTAACACTTGATGGAGGTTGTGTCAAGTCTTCGTGACCTCAAGGCTAGATTACTGGAATGCTTTACTGAGTGGTTGCCCTGCACGCCTAATAAACAAACTCCAGCTGATCAAAAAAAAAAAAAACCCAAAAAAAACAAACACATCTCTTTAACCTGGCATACACATAAACCATTATCTACTTCTATAAATTAAATCATAAATTGTTAGGCTGCATAAATTAGGTCAGCCGGAACCAGGAACACTTCCCATAACACCTAATGTACTCGCTAAATCATAAGAAGAATGACGTCTACGCTAATATTAGTCTCTCTCTGTTTATTCCGAGGTTTACTGTAGTCTACCAGATCCAGGCCATATCCAGTTGAGATGAAGGACCTGCACCTAGACACAACGACAACGCAGCCCTGGAGTGCCAACTAAACTATCCCCTGTGAAGGCTTCCTTCCCTTTCCTTTCCCTATGTACAGATAAAACATTATCAAAATGATTCAGTTTTGCATGGGTCCGCGGAAGCAACTAGTGATTCTGTATTATGCGGGCCAGACAAATAATTTGGCAGTGTCACTTTGTAAAAAAAGACTAAGTGACACATACACATTCAAACGCCCATACCTATAGACTAAACACATAAATTAATGGCAAGAACGCATTAAAAGTCTTCTGTTTTCAGTTAAAAAGGTGTCATTTAAGCGGCCCCTAAGTTAATAATTAACAATTTTTACAACGGAAGTGATTCAATCAAAAACGTACTTTAGCTCGATAATAACTTTATCCTAGAGCTGCTGTAAAGCCAAAATAATCTGTCTTATTATTAAGACTTATCAATGTAAAGCTGCTTTAAAACAATCTGTATTGTAAAAAGTGCTATATAAATGAAGATGACTTGACTTGACATGACCGGATTCTTTCCACATTTTCCACATTGCAGAAAACATAGGGCCCTACTTAAGGTTATTGCAACACACCAGGGGTCAGTTGCACCAGCTGGACGTACACCCAAGTTGTAAGACTACGCTGGACATAAAATACGTTTTAAGTCCCACGTAGAATTAATACCCGTTTCACCATCTTAAGGCCTGTTCACACCATAAACGATAACTATAAATACAACTATACCGATAACTATATTAGTGTCCACACCAACGAATGATAATGGTCTATTTATTTTAAACTCAAGCGCTGTGGTTTCAAAGTGTGTAACAACATGTTTTTGCTGTTCTTGTTGCATTTACATGGCTTTAACCAGCAGATGTCCTCAGTATGCTATGTTTTGAGTGAATAGCTAGTGTATTAAATTTAATCTAACAGTGAATTCAGCTGACGAAGTCAATATAGTGGGGGAAAAAAACAAAAACAACGCCTAGTCTTTTTTGGTGCAAATGTTGTCGAAACTAGCACTGGATACCTGAGGTGATTTTATATTACACCGTTTGCTAGCCTGGCATAATGATCTCATCGTTAATACTTCTCACCATTTATTCCAGGGGTATGACCTATTGTTTTCCATATATACATTTTCTTTGAAGTATCCTTGAAAAGGGGGTTTGACTTGTCAAACAGTGGTGGCTTTTTCTGGACCTCGGCGATTAACTTCCATTTTAAATGCACAAGCCCTTACATTACAACGGATTCTGATTGGCTGTCAGTGTTTCGTTCAACAGCAAGAAAAAAACTGTGTGAAAGTGATCCCAATGATATCGTTTCTCTATATCGTTATCGTTATAGTTGTGGTGTGGACCAGTGCTATTCTTTTATATTTAGAACAATTTTTAGAACTATATCTTTATTGTTATTTTTATAGTTATCGTTCTTGGTGTGAACGGGCCTTAGACTAAATCTTATGCCTAGTCAAAGGTGAAAAGTCTTGACTTGTGTGAACAAGATTAGTTTCATGTCTAAATTTATTCAGACATGAACTGCAATGTTTATTGTTAATTTGCGCAGCCATATTCAGATTACAGAAAGAGCACTTTGCCATTTGCAGTAGGCTTTTAAGTAGCTAGCTCACTTTTAATAAGCTGGGACAATAAAAACATTTTCAAGCTGAGGATGTTTGCATTGTAAGAATGTACAGGGAGTTCAGATATAAAAACGTTGACTCATTAGGTAACATTTACGCATTGAAATCAGATGGCATGGTGGCTTCACTTGTTATCATTTCATGAGCAATTCAGTTCTTTATTATTAGCAAAGTTTGTAAACATTGTGAATGCTGTCTTTAATATAATTGCAGTAGAATGTGTCAGCATAGACGAGCATCATCTACTGTGTACATTTTGTGTGTACATTTTTATAAGAAGACTGGACATGTAGCTAAGCCGAGTGTACACCCAACTTTTTTTACATCCAGCTGGAGCAACCAGCACCAGGGGAGCACTTCCCAAAAGCACCGCAAGCTTAAGTAGATCATAGAGACCGTTGGTGCCAATGGTCTCTATAATCTATTTACACTTATGATAGTTTTGAGGAATGCAGCCCAGATTAGAATCTCTAGTACCTCTTAAGAAGGCTGTTTGAACACATAAACAAGCTCTGCATATGTGTATGTGTATAAAAATAGTCCTATGTGTCATTGACATTGACACTTTGTATTGCTATGCTAAGGCCAAATTACACAGGATGCAGTGAGTGCATTGTAAAGAATTTTTATCTTGTCTTAGTGTGAGCTCCTTCTACAGGTAATGAGGAAAATTTGGTTAGAAATCTGCAATTTCAATACAGAAGTGGTGATGATATGAGCGCAACAGTCATTGCCCGCAAGATGTAAGTGCAGCATGTGATGATGGAAAAAGGACATGCTTTTGTTTGACTTGCAATGCCTTTATTAATCAAGTTTTCCACCAAAGTAAAGGCTTGACAGTTTAACTCTTGTTAAACCCTCAAGCTTTTATTTTGGTAGAAAACTGCATGTGATGTGGACTGAGACACTATCACAAATAAAAAGGAAGTTTAAAATTCAGGTACAAGTTAATGCAAAGACTTTTTACTCTGTTGACTTTGGTCACTGAAAAAGGGCTGGAGCTCTTAATTTTGTTTTCAAAGCACATCAGATTGATTGCTTTCACAAGGTCCACCCCCAGAAGTCTCACAAAATCCTGTGGAAACACTGATAACCTACATTAGTTTTGCAGAGTGTACAATGTAGTATGCGAGGTACTTTTTGCTGTAAAGATGACAGAATGCACTTTTTGCACCTAATGTTGCATTTAAATTAGGGCTGTCAAAACTAATGCATTAATTCCTGGGTTTAATTATATTTTCCATTTAACGTGTTTAAAAATCATGTTTCAAGCTCCGTCTGGCTGCCTGTTTTTGATCCTGTCAGTAATGTGCTTGTCTCAATGATTAAGACACGCAGGTATAAGTGCAGAAATGACTGTAAATACTTGCAATACTGACGTGGTATCAAGAGGATCAATCCTCACATGAAAAAATTTATACCAAATATTTTAACTAGTAATTTTTTTAAATTATTATTGTGAAAGATGAATGGGCAAAAAACTTTGTGTGGAAAAAACAAACAAACTAACGGCTCATTCAAAGAGAGCTGATATAATAAAGGGTAAGCTTTATGTGACATTCAGTATAATGGGTTTATTTAAATATTGTTTAAAGTTCACTTACTGTAATTTAAGTTCTAATATTTTTAAGCATATTATGATGGCTTTCAATTATACTGTAGTGTAATAGCTATAATTACTAATTTCATCCCCAGAAATTGAAAATAAATCCATTTACTAAAGACATCAGTTCATATACTGACATCAGTATATACCATCTTTATTTTGTTTCTGCATTAATTTGGAGATTCAATGTGAAAATTTGTATTACAATACAAAATATATATTTTACATTTTAATGTATAGTGTGATTAATCACAATGAACTACAAAAAAATGGATTAATTTGTTAATTTGTTTTAATTTTTTTAAAGATTGACAGCACTAATTTAAATAATTTAAATTCTTCCTTTACTTGAAACATTAAAAAAAAAAAAAAAAAAAAACTTGGCACTTGAAGTACTAAGTACCAAAAGAAACTGAAACCCTTTTCACACATACAGTCTTCACTGGTAAATTACCATTAAGAGATCATGTGTGAACAGGACCTTTTAAAAAATACCAGTAAATCGGATCTGGCAATTTACTGGTATGAGAAAAAGTTGTAACATTGCCAGTAAATGATGCTGTGTGTGAACAAAAAATAAAGTTGTTCCAAACCTGAACCTGAATTTCTTTCTTCTGCTGAAAACTAAAGAAGATATTCTGAAGAATGTCTTTTGTGTTCAGCAGAAGAAAGAAATTCATACAGGCTTGGAACAACTTAAAAGGTTAGTTCACCCAAAAATGAAATTTCTGTCATTAATTACTCACCCTCATGTCTTTCCAAACCCGTAAGACCTTCATTCATCTTCGGAACACAAATTAAGATATTTTTGAAATCAGGGCTTTAGACTGCGCCTAAAACGGTCGCATTTGCGACTAAAAATATTAATTTGCGAGTGATATTTTTGCTGAGGTCGCCACTGGCCAATACCAATTTCATACCAACATACCAATTCACACGTTATGACTGTAAAACGTGCATGTTATTTGCGTGTTCAGTGAACAGTAGCCTATCGTTTGCTGTGTTGACGTAGTTAAACGAGATGCTGTGAATGTTTCACTGAGTTAGAGCTGCGAAATATGAACAGGTAGGGAAAAATTTCACACACCAAACAGACGCCAAAGAACTAGAGCGGATGAAAGCCGACTGTGTTGTTGCCTCGCGTCGCCTGCGTCGGTGCAAAACAGCTGCATTTGAACACACCGTTCTGCTCCTGCATTAAGGAGACAACTGCCTATTTCTTCATATAAATTCGTCTATATTCGCCATTCAAAAGGGGAAACCGGCTGTACAGACTGCAGATACACACACAATGCAGTGCATGCTTACCGTTTGAATATCAATGATCACTTTCATTATTCCACTCCGCTCACGCTCATCAGATTAATTTAAGGTCATTAAAAGTCTTCAGTGCCTTAAACAGTATAACAAAAGTATAAACGATCATTTAAGGCGTCTTATATTTTGTGGATGGAAAAACAAATTGCGATACTCCCTAATGTGATCATTAACTTTAATTTATGTTTATTTAAATAAATGTGAGTGCTGCATGTTTTAAAGTCACCAGATGGCGCTGTTGCACGTTCCTTTAGAGCAGCTTGCATTCAATAATTAGTGCACAATCTGATTGCTTATGAACTAATGCTGATCAATTATCGCAAAGTTTACTTTATATTATTTATATTATATTGTGTTGTAAACGGTTGTAGCAACATAACTTTTTAATCTTCATCTGAACTTGAATGAGTCAAGTAGTATGTATATCAATTGCCCCTGTTTGTTATTTGGTTACACAAATCAAACTTAATATATTTATATATTTATTTCCATATATATATTTATTTTCATTTGATTCAAAATAAACTGTTGTAGCTTCAGGAAGGAAGGACTAAGAACATTATTTGACACATTATTCAATATAAAGATTTTACTAGCATCAGGGTTATTATAGTCAACTAAAACCATTAAAAACATTTTTATTGCTTGAAATAAATGTTAATACTAAAATGAAAATCTATACAAACTAAACAGATATGTTTAAAAACAAAAAAAAACAAAAAAACAAAAATGAAAGCAGAAAATATAAAAATCTAATCAGATTCAAAATATTAACAAAAACTATAATAGTATTAAGTGAAAATAGTGACATTCATTTCCAAGAAAAGTCACAAGATGAAAAAGCTGAAACTGTAAAGGGGAGATATATAAACACAACAGGATGACTAAAAGTAAATGATTTTAAAATTTTAAAGTTCATTGTTGTGTGGCTCTTAAAAAAAATATTTGCCGCCTGTTTTTCCCCCCTATAGGAGCCAATGGCTCCTTAATGAATTTTTTTGTCTGGAGCCCTGGAAATCCAAGAGGTTTTTTATCCCCCATAGAAAGCAACATAATTACCACATTCAAGGTAGTGAAGACATTGTTAAAATAGTCAACATGACTACAGTGGTTCAAGCTTAATGTTATGATGCGACGAGAATACTTTTTCTGTGCAAAAACAAAACAAAAATAACGGCTTTATTCAACAATTTCGTTTCTCCCCTGTCAATCTCCTAAATATTTGTGCAGATATTATAAAAAAAAAAATGTCAAAGCTGATAGAACACTGATGAGAATATTGCTTCAGAATAAATTTGGATATATTTATTAAAAAAATTCCAGACAAGCAACTTTTTTACATGAACAAGTGAATGACTGACAATGACAAGGCTTAATTTCAAGCCCTGTGATATAAATATAGCCTAAAAGACAAATACTTAAGCAGGGGCATTTTTACTGCATTTTAATAGAGTAAATCACGCTGTGAGAGCATGCACTCTAAATGCGCATGCACAGTATTCTTAACCTACACCGAACTGGCTACATCACACAGTTCATGCGTTGACTCTCTAGGCCTGTTTTTGTTTGGCTTTTGCAAAGTGAAGAACATACTCGATAATGTCAGATTACACATCATTAAAACAACAATTATGATATTATCACAGACAATTTATATCGCACACCCCTAATCCTTAGGTTCACCAACTTGAAGTTTAAAAAACTACTTCAATTGGACAATTCTGTAGAAGCAGCTACAGAACAGTAAGCAACAATTACTGAAACCCTTGTGCACTTTCAGAAACCCTGATGAAATGACCTCAGAGCCAGTCATCCTGTGGGTGCCACTTTAGTACGAGTGCCTGCAAAAACACGCTCCAGATGGCTCTGGAGCCGAGCCATAAAACACAATGAAGCAGATAGAATGCTAGTCTTGAATATTTGAATGCTTGTCCATCTGATGCAGAAGCATTGGTCATTTGATTGCAGGGGCACAACGGATTAAGCAGATAATCAAACATCATGGTCATGGAAAATATGACGCTGTGTAATGCGCTGGCTTTTAACCTCTATTCACAGGGTCAATACAAACATGTAAGCTTAAGGTTGTGAAGCTATAGAGATATTCTGTCATCATTCACTTGCCCTAATGTGGTTCCAAACCTGTATAACTTTCTTCGAATATTTTGAAGAACGTGAAAAAACACTTTTTGTCCATATTTTGAGATGTTTCTCAAAACATCTTTTTTATGTTCCACTAAAGAAAATCTTTTTGTAGTTTTGGAAGTACATGAGGGTGAGTAAATGATGACAGCATTACCATTTCTTTAAAGAATATTAAACACAACACACTGGTATTTCAAGTGTTCTCCTGTAGCACAAAACTAGGTTGTATCTGCAGATCTTTGTCTACATGCTGACAACGTTGTACCTGAGATGACTGGGTGTGATTCACAGAGGACACTACCATTTCAGCACAAAGAAAATGGACCAAAAACTCCATGAGAGACAGTTTCCGTTAACACTGTCATCACACCATTCTTTACTGTTGGACCTTGTGCCAAGACACCCCATTATGCATGATGAATACAAGTACAGGGATATTTTAAGCCAAAAAAGTATACTTCATTTTTAAGCGAATGCTAGTATATGCGTACTAGGCGTGGCAATCACCAAATATCCCAAGATACGATTATTATTATCACAAATCTTATGCTACAATACAACATTATTGCGATTTTAAACATTTTGTGATATGCCGAGCATTGCAATAAATTGCACTTTATTACCTTTTTGTTCAACTGCAAATGGCCCAAAAGAGAAAAACTTTTCCACATATGTTTTTATCTAATAAGATAAAGTTCTCACTCTGTTCATTTCACATCTTCATATCCAACCTTTTTCAATAATTTCCTTTCACGTATTTTAGACATTTTTAAATAAAAATTACAGTTGTCAAATATAAATGTTTGCACACTCAATGCACATTCACTTTATTTTACAATACATATAATTTTAAGCAGTTTTACAAAGAATAACCTTACTAACACCTTAATGAACAAGTCAAAGGTGACACTACTTTTTGGTTATGAAATGTAATTGTGTGTTGAATCATATTTGTATTATTGTTTTAGACAAATACATAAATTTGCCACTAACAGATATTTAAAAGTGTCAAACTTGGATGATAGGTGGTGCTATGGGGTTATTTTTGTTGTGAAATAGCCTTACACAATAATGCAATGTTTGTTTTTTAAAAGAGTATAACCTGTATCACTGACATTATTGTGAGCAGATGCAGGCTGTTTTAAGTATCCTTCTTCACCCTCTTATAGCATTAGACACCTTCTACTGCTGCTGCTGTCTTTCTTGTCAATCATGTGGCATTTTGAACGAGCGCGCTGACAGTGTAGATGTGGCATCATGTTGACAGCTTCTTTGATTCTAATCATGAGCAAACGTTTTGTTGCATCACAGAGCACAGCTGGCTTGTAATGCATACGTGGTGTGATGGCATTTGCGTGTCGAATTAACACATTTATTTAGCCTTCAGTGAGCAGTCAATGTTCACAAATATGCGAGAACCCTCTTCCTTTACACACAGCTCACTGCGCATGTCCAACAGAGAAAGAGAAAAGCTGTGTCCCAATTCAGAGGCTGCATCCTTCGAAGGTCGCATTCAAAGGCAGATTATGTCACAGCAGAGTACTGAAGCCTGCCCCAATTCAAAGGCTCCTTTGAATGCTGCCTAGAAATGTGGCCTTGGTTTGAAGTCTGCATCCTTGGGACGGAGCTAGAGAGATGCATTTAGCTGATTTACTTGCACTGTTTGTGAAATTACAGCAAGTGTGTCACACACATCCTGAAAAGTGAAGCCAAAACATTGATCGCCCCCTAGTGGCTGGCTGCAGTATAGGTCATAAACCCATCCTCTCCACGTAATCAAATGTTTGTTTTTCCAATAAGTTTGGTTTTAGTTAGTTATTTGTTGCCAAAAAACAGAGTTTAAGTCATGAATGACAGCTGTGCTTGTGATTGAGTCTGCGGGAGCAGGAGTGTGGGCGGGACCTTGATGCCACAGCTACACACCTCAGGATCATTACTGCGCAGACTCGGGCTCCAAATGAAGTCATCAGCAATGACCATTTCTGGGATATTTCAGTTTCATTTTTCTACAGTGGAAGGAAGTGGAGACGCGTCGTCCAGCAGAACTGTTTTCAACACTGATAGTAATAATAATAAGAAATGTTTCTTGAGCAATAAATCAGAATATTAGAAAGATTTTTGAAGGATCATGTGACAGTGAAGACTGCAGTAACGATGCTGAAAATTCAGCACTGATCACAGGAATAAATGATATTTAATATATTAAACTTACAGTTCAAAATTGTGATAATATTTCACAATATTACTGTTTTACTGTATTCTTAACAAATAAATGCAGCCTTGGGAGAGCATAAGAGACTTCTTTCACTAAAAAAAATCTTAATTATTCCAATCTTTTGACCAGTATTGTATATCATGATGTATGCTGTACTTTGATAAAGTTTCTGGGAGATCAGACGGGATTTTAGTTATACCACACCACCTACATTTATATGCAAAGAAAAAAAATAAATAAAAAAGAACAACTACTGTGGACATTATGCAAACATATCAGAACTAAATGGCATAATTTTAAGTTCAGTTTTAATCTTCAATTAGACCAACATGAAAAGAGAGCTGAAAAGCTCAAAAAAAACTATATATGCATTCAGCATGCTGGAGGAAGCCATCTAAAGCTGTGAAAAAAATAAAAATAAAAAAAAAAAAAATAAAAATGAACTAAGCTAACATCTCAGCCGATAAAAACAACTTAAAATGAGCAACAGATTGAAGCCACTAAACATGTCCAGTTGCTTGAAAACATCTGAAAGTCCAGCAGACATCCCATGATGACCTCAGTGAATAAAAATCCTCACAGACTAACAGACATCTCAAGTTACAGGTGATGGCCATATCATGACATGAAGGTTTAGAATTTCATATATCAGATTTCAAGATATCTGACTGATTGTCTCGTAAAGGATCAATAATGCAGGATGAAGGATAGTTTATTACAGAAAATGGCTTGTTCATTTCATCTGACGTTGCCAGTGTTAGCAGCAACTATAAACTGACTACAGTACGAAATCTCATTCTAGCTCTATTTCTCTTAGCAAGATGTAAATATGTGGCTTTTTAGTCAGGGGACGCTATTACGTTCCTAACGTTTTAATAAAACTCAAATGTAACTGTCCAAGAATATTTCAGGCAAAACAATAATGCCAAGGTGTCTGTCTTCTTAGGGTTAGCCAAGATCAGCATCCGTAAACCCAGTTTGAAGGTCTTATAGGCTTTATGAACAACAGCTAATTAAATCCTCAATCAAGCATACAGTCTCAGACTGAAATGTCCTTGAAAGACAGCAAAATTGAACATTTCAAAACAAACATCTCTAAAGGCAATGCGCTCAAAATAGCAATCGGCAATGAAGTGTGTCGACCGTTAAAAACGACCATCAAGCAAATTCCAGCTCATGTGCATTTAACAACCTTGTATTTTGACAAACATTAGAACAAAACGCACTCTGACACGCATATATAAACATACAGGCAACTTTACACGGAAAGATGAAGTCACGTTTCTACACCAAGTGAGACTTACGTAACGATCCATCCAGTGTTTATATGCCCATCCTCAACGTAATCATCTATTATGGACACATATATATGATGATGAAATATATATATAACAAAACGATATATAAAAAGAATATGTCCAAAAATAAACTCAATACATGTTGTTATACCAGTGACCTTTAACAAACATAATTTAATAACATCATCATACATAATCACGCATTACATCCCGTCTATCCATTCAAAAATCCACAACAATAATTATAAACCTTTGAAAAAAGATAATGATAGGAAATTAGCATGAGGTCATTATATTTATGTACATACCTGATGTCAATTCCTCCTCAAGGAAAGCCCCCTTGTTTATACTTCTTCCTTCTTTCACGACGATCTGATATATTTCCTTATTAATACACGATTAAATAAATACTTAAATATTTTGGTATAAAATCCTCCTGATGTCCTTCGTGTTAGCACGCCGGCTAATATCTTTAAATGTGTTCAACTAAACCGATTTAATATGATTTAACTACACTGTCCACTGACCCTCTGTATTTAAAAACAGTAAATAAACGCCTGATAATAATGTTAAGATTTCGAGTACAGTTTTAATATTTTATCTTCTAAACCCTTTTTACTCGTCTAGTGTGTGGATGCTAAAGCTGATGCTAACCCACATAAACAGAACTCACAAACCTGTTAAAAATTATCACCAGATTTAAAAAATAATAATTGAAATAAGGAGCTGAGAACACATTAACTGGCTTATTTAGTTGAATTTAAATGCTGAATAAATTGCCAGATATATATAGCGATGCACGATCTCATCTCGTCAATGTAGCTCTGATGGCTAATCCTGAGGAATTAAAAGTATTTAGTCTAGCAAATAAAATCATAAAATATCGATTTGCCTCTTTATCTTTAACTTTATCAAACCCTGCTTTATTTGTCACTTACAGATAATATAATGATATTTAAGGGACTCTCATTTAACCTGGCCTCTCTTTTTTTCTATACTATTATAATAAACCCCATCAAATAAAGGTGCAATATCGTATTATAAACACTAACTAATTAATATATCCGACAAGCTAGTGCGTTAATTCGCATTTAAAGCCTTTTTCTAGCTAAACAAAAACACGCACTGAGTATGTGCAAGCGCCTGAGATACTGAAATAGCAGAACAAACTGACAGTCAGTCAGACTCCAGCAGCAGCAGCATCATTCATATACTGCCCCCTACTGATAAAACTACCAGAACCACGCGTCTGTCAAGATTCAAACTTTATTGGCATCGTTATCGTCTTACACATACATACACGTTTACAGGCATATATACACGCAAACGAAATGAATAGCAATACGATTACAAAGATAAGTAAAAAAAAAAAATACATTGTGTTTCTCTCATACAAATACAAAGGTAGGTATGTGAAGTGTGGGAAGCAGGTGTCCTTAATATGTATGTAATCACAATCTTTAGGGTGGGATGCTAAAGAGTGCATTTTGTGTGCACTGATCACACAGCATGTCTGTCTTTTTCTGCTAGCCTGGAATGTTTGTACATGCTGAAGATGTTTCTAGGTTAAGGTCTGTCACTGTACTGAGGTTTTGACTCATTACATTCCTATTTACTATGCTGGGCTATTACGTTTATCCACTGTTTTAAAACATTTTGGAGTGTCTGTTTAGAACTTAAAATGTGTTCAACCTTTACATTTGATGTGCACATTCTGATAATTTCCTAATTTTCAGTTTTTCTCTATCTGCCAGCAGATTGGGTAACTTTTAAGGGTAACAAATGTGCTTAAGTTTAAACAATTCATCTTATTAAGTTAGAATAACAAGTATTTTCCATCTGACATGGTTTCATTTTACAACAAAACATCTGTTGACCAAAGACAACTTAAATAAATCCATTATATTTTGTCTTTTTTAAAAGGTTTACTCCGCTCTCAAGGTAAATTAATTTAACAAGAAATTTATTTAAAAGTTAACAATTTAGATCCTCATAAACAGTGCTGAGGGTAACGCATTACAAGTAATGTGAGTTATGTAATCAGATTACATTTTCCAAGTAACTAGTAAAGTAATTTATTACTTTTAAAATGACAACAAAATATATACTAAAAAGTAGGGCTGTCAAGCGATTAATTAATCTAATTAATCACACATCAAAATGCAAAAGTAGCTTTTAGTAAATACATTACTTTCCATAAAAAGTAACTAAAGCAATTAGTTACTTTTTTAGCGGTATAAAGCAATATTGTAAAGCATTACTATTAAAAGTAGCCTAACTTTCCCAACACTGTTCACAACAATGTAGATATTCTTCTTATTGTGTTTTAATAATTTGGTTTGGTCTGAGTTTTTATTCCAGTGGATCACTCTAGTGTTGCATAACATGGTTATCGAATGTATTTTTATAAAAAAAAAAAATATATTATTTTTTATTGAGGCAATATTTGGGGTATATTCATAGTATATTTTAGCAGAATTCATACTGCAGAGTTTCTTTCTTTTTTTTTTTGTCCCATTTAGTGAGCTCTTGGTTTGTGAATGGCCAGTAGAATTCAAATTAATCATGCAATTGGTTTTATAACAGATGATTGGGATGCCAATTTTGATATTTTCTTAGCATCTGTCTCATTGTAAGGTTTTCAGTTTTATATGCTGTATATAAGAATAACATGCCAAAAACATTTGTATCTTAGCTGAGCACAAACAAAATAATGTGATTCATGTATATTCAGGAAAAACACTAAATTAAAAAAAATATATAAACTAAAAAAGGAAATATTTGACAAAAATGAATAGGGCCTATATCTTTTTCTTTCAATTGTTTTACTGTGTAGGATAAAAACACTGACATTAGCTCCCCCCACCACCCCATCTACATTTTAGATTAAGTCTGAATTTGACAGTAAGCTCTTGTTACTGGTCACCATTCGAAATTTTTACTTTATCATCATTTTTTTTCTTTATTTTCAGTTCATTTAATTATTATATTTTTTGTAACTACCCAAATACACTCCTTTTTCTTAATGTGAAATTGATTTCATACGTATCCCTTTAAGATGAAAAATATTACAACAGTATTACAACCTTTTCCAAAAATTATAGCGAGACAGTGTCAGACCGTAAACGCTTCCGTTCGCCACCTGAAGAGGCGCTAAAGCGCCTCCTGATGTTTGCTGCCTTGCTGCTCGGCTGTAGATGAAGAGAAGCCACCTCAGCCAATCAGAGGAGCGCTTACTGGTCGCGAGCAGCAACGGATACGCGTTTCAACAGAACTCACAGGCATCAAAATATTGGAGGCTTAAAATGATGAATCTTGGGTGAGTGTGATCTTAATGGACTTTACATGGTTTTATAGATTAGTAAACTGCTCTCTTTGATCATGTTACGCAGTAATTTGTCACGTTGAACAGTCAGCGTTTTACGATGCTTTAGTGGTTTGCAAAGACGGGTGATTAAAGGATGCCATATTTTAAGCTCTGTTTATTTTAGATTGATCTGTGCAATAAAGTACTGTGGCGGTAACAATGTGCACTATATGCTGGTTATCCCATGGCACTTTCATATACAAACCTTTGTATTAAATGATTGCAATAATCATGGTACTTCAAATAATACCATGGTTTTAACATGGTAACCTTACTTGTTAGAATGTCAGTGTGTTCTTCTCAGGTGTATTAATTGATTTTGCAGTGATGGTCTGCTGTTTGAATTGGAGAATGGCAAGCCCAGGCTCGTGTTGGCTAAATATGGTAAGAACATGAAATAAATCACTTCATTGAAGATAATCCACTAACTTTGATCAGTTGCATCAAGATTCAATTTCACATTGTTGTAATATGTGCAGTAATGTGCTGTTTTACTTAACACTCAAAAGTAAGGGTTAGTGAAATGGCAAAAATATCATACGATTGCATTCAGACAGGATTAAGATCAACAATCTTATCCCATTTTTTTTTTTAAATGTTGGTTCTAAGGTTTTTTTGTACAAGTTACTGAGCTGTACAGCCAAACTATTGCACTACATGATTACAAAACATACGGCCAAAAAGGTCAAACTGGGGATGGATGATATGATCAAAATCTAATTTCACCCCCCACCCTCCATTATTTTGTATTTGTCATTCATTCATTTATATTAAAATAGGAATAAAGATAAAAAAAAAAAAATAAAACAATAGGACAATATAAGAAGGATACAAATGAAATAAACTGCTTTCATTTTTTTTTTCAGATAGGCCAATATTCAGTAGGTCAATTTAAAAGCAGTATTTATAATTAAATAATCTAATGAAAAAATAAAACACTGAATAGTTTTCACTGCATTAATTAAATATACATTGATTGTTATTTGAAGATACAAAAGTCATTTAGTCAAAAGCAGTGAGTGATTTCTCTTTGTCTTTTGTTGTTTGATTAACATTTATGATAAACAGCAGTAGGTTTATTAGGCTACTGTCACTAAGACTTAATGCAGATATTTATAATACTGATAAATATTTTATTTTTTTGCCAACTGTTTACATTCACTTAAGACACTTAAACAACTTCTCTGTGAAGGCAGATTGTGTAGACATTTTAATAGTTCAAAAATCTAATACTGTCATATCACCTACTCAAAAAAGTGTGCACTTTTCCGTCACCAGGGACGCATTCCCTGCATAGGATGGAATGGGTGCTTCTCAGATTTGTATTTGTGCAACCACGTTGTCTGCCCTTGCTGCTTTTCCTTGCTTTCCAACATAATTTTATAATTATGTTTTAAGACAATATTCTGTAGAGCAGAATATATTATATATATATATATATATATATATAATTATTAACACTTTACCAGTAACACTTGGTGGATTAACTAATAATAACTAACAAGAGCAGTACATTTGTTACATTATATATTAATATTATATGTTATATGTTATATATATATACATTATATGTTATATATATATATATATATATATATATATATATATATATATATATATGGCTCTCCTGTGGCCCTAATGGGATAGTAAAGTGACCTTTATATGCACACTTCAGAATCACGGTGGAAGTAGTTTTCATCAGGTCATCAGGATATTTTCCACATAATGTTTATGCTTTATGAGCACTGCATATTACTACTACTAATCATTTGACATACTGCATTCTGCATACTATATAGTTGGGAAACAGACTCTCTGTCTGTATTTTGGCTGATGATCTCGTCTTATACAGGTGCTGAATCTAAATCTTCTAATAAGAAGGGCTATTGTCGGGTAAGTAAACCTCTAAGTAAACCTCTATGCAACCTTTGTGCAAGAACTATTTGTGTGTAATAAATAAGTGTTTGTAAATTTGACATTCAAATTCTAGAAGTTATCAAACATGAATATTGTTGTGAACTGTGTGTCACTTGCAGTGTTGGGGAAAGTTACTTTTAAAAGTAATGTTACAATATTGTGTTACTCCCTAAAAAAAAAAAGTAACTAATTGCGTTACTTTTTAATGGAAAGTTATACATTTTGCGTTACTTTTTCTCTTCTGGCCTGGGCTATCTTTTTTGTTTAATAACAAAAGACAAAAAAACAACAAATGTATTCCCTCAGGCTGAAGGAAATGCAAATTCTAGACTGGACAGTAGAGGGTGCAGCTCAAACAACTCTTTCAGCTGTGCTGCAATTCTGGACTGCAGAAGAATAGGACGCAGGAGTAAAAAGTTCAACATTTTTACTTAAGCAATAAAAACAATAAATTAAACAAATGTGATGTTTTTGCTTATTATTATTATGGTTGAATTGGATCATGGAAGGTCAGCAGCAAATCCATTGGTTAATAAAGTGAGATTAAATAAATAAAGCATATTTGCGTTATTTAACATATTTAATTATTGCAGGTTTGCGTAATATTCTGAGTTTGCATTTGTGTTGTTTTTTTTTTTTTTATTCATTTTGAGGAATATTGATTGTTTTTGTGCAAGTGAGATGAGTAAATGCATGTTCACATTTAGTCTAGATAGAACTACAATAACCATCATGTTCACAGAGTGCACACAATGCCTCTGCACTTACGATTTCTATAAATAATATTTTATTGTAAATTTAAAAGTAATATGTTACTTTACTCCTTACTTGAAAAAAGTAATCTGATTACGTAACTTTTGTTACTTGCAATGCATTACCCCTAACACTGGTTACTTGTGTGTGTGATCTATATCCTTTCATTTAGATTCCTCCAAGGAAAAAAACACAGAAAATCGTCAACTCAAAACAAGGTCCTTCTCAACCAGACAAAGCTGAACAGGAAAGAAAGAGCAAAGACACGCCAGCTGTTAGTTCTGTAGAGCAGAATATCACACACAGACCCAGAGTGACCAACGCAAAGCACAGCATGGAGGCTCTGAGAGTCCAGTCAGAGAGCAACAAGAATGATTCCTGCATAGTCACACAGCAGAAAGAGAGTGTAGTATGTTTGACACAGGAGCAGTTTCAGCAGATACTGAGCACGATCAACAGCACATCCACTGCAAATGCACACCATGGACTGAACACACAAACCGACACAGGTGAGCGTATACAGTAGGGCCTGGCGGTATGATCAACATTCATTTTAATAACTTGATGCAAAACATTCTTAAGTACAACATTTATTTTCTTGTTAGCAGAACCTGTTGCCAACTCAGAGGAAAGAGGTCATGGAACTACAGAAGCAGCTAAAGAGTTCATCCCGGATGGCCGTCATGAACACAGAGTGTCACAAGTAAAGACCGACAGAGAGTAAGTAAAGTGACTTGTATTAAGATCTGTATCTGATGAGGTGAATCTTTTCAAAATGTGATATGATAATAATGTTAGAATGACAGGAAACTTTCTGAAAGTCTCGTTTGTTCTACTGGTTTTTTCTTTTTCTTTTTTAAAGCACTGATATACTCTCTGCAAAGTTCTTTTTCATTCTTCGCTTAGGGGTAAAAAAGAAAAAAAATACTTTTGCAAAGAAATACTTTTGCAGCGATTATACTGTACATTAAATGTGCCGAAGCTGGTGAGAGCGAAGTTTAGATTAAAAAATGTAAATATGTGCTACACGCTTTCCTCTTAATTTCCTTTCAATTAGAATTACAGCTTCTACAATACTATAAAGTGGCTCTCCAGTGTGTTTATGTTTTTACTCACGTCTGACCTCAATGGACTGAACAGAAGAAATGAACTGGAGAACATTTCCATGTCAAAGAAGGCAGAGCCTCAAAACCACACCCATCTATTACATAATTGCCACAGACCAGTGGGGGTTTGAAGGTGTTTACCAGGAGGTGCAAACTTTTCCAGAAAGTTTGCTATGGCAAGCTGCTTCGAACTCCTGAAATAAACTTAGTTTTGGCCTGATTTCTTTCAAAATTACATCACACCAGTTTGTTCTTTGCATGAAGTATATCAGGGCCTTTAAGGTAAAATATGACCAGTGCCATGAAATATTGCTTGCTTTTGATGCTAGGTTTGGTGAGAATCATTCATTGAGTTAACTGATTAAAAGTTTTTGACCATGATAAACAATTACTTTGTTCTCTTTTGTTTTGATTCAGGTTTCCATCAGATGGACAGCATTCAGGGTTGTTCAGCACATTTGGAGAAAGGGAAAGGGACAAAGACAAACTGGAAGCCAGAAAAGCTCAATGGAGGAGAGAGCTGGGTACTGATGTGCAATCAGACACTATAAACCTCTGTGTCAACTATAAGTAACAAGAGTTTAAATAATAATGAGTGTGGCATAGAAAGTCTATGAATACAATGGACAAATTCTTTACATTAAATTGACCTTAATCTAATGAACCCAAATATCATGAGAAAACTTAACTATCTTATAAATTAGCGATTGTTTGAATTTGTACAATGTGATTCGTACAGAAACATACGGTTTTAGATAAAAAGAAAACGCAAGCATGAAGGTCCACCCCTAAAGATAACCATCAGTTAGAAGATTGTGCAAAAACGTGTGAATGATATTGTACAAATTATTACGAATTAGCCACTAATTTGCCAAATTGTAAAATGGTTACAAATTGCAACAAGAGTGTGTTGAATTATCGGCAGTGAAATTAATGGCTGATCAGTTTCTTACTTTACAGATGAGCAGATGGCTCTAAAAAGGCAGCAAAAAGCCAGTTTCAAAGATACGAAAGCTCATGATGAATCATGTAAAGTCAGACTGAAAGACGTGCCTGAAACAGTAAGTAATTATTATATACTCTGCAGCATTTCATTTTGCCGTTGAAACTCTTTCATACCTATCTGTGTCTGTTCAGTCCGCCACAGTTAAGGCTGCCAGTACAACCATATATACTGTGACACACGATAAAGATTCTGCTATGCCTTTAGGGCTGTACATTTTTTTTAAATCAGCAGTCCACAAGGGGGTGCAACAAATAAATAAAATTTTTTACAGCACTTTATCTTTTTTATGAAAAGAAAACCTTACTGTTGATAAAAATGCATTTGTTTGAAATAAAGAGTATTATAAAATCAAAAGGTTTAATCTCGACTTTCAGACTAGTTCCATTGTTTAGTTTTACACAGTTTTTGTTCTTAGACTTTTTTGTACATTCTGACTAGTTCAAATTCATTTGTGCATTCACATTGCAATTTCATATGTATAAATCTCTTTTTTTTTTTTTTCTGAATTTTTAAGGATTTTTTTTATATTTGCACTTGTGCTCCTAAATATGTTATAAAGTTCATACACATCTATTTTAGTCACAAATGCGAGGGAAACACTTGCACCACCTAGCCCTGACTTAATGTCTGACATGCTGATTCAGTGGCCCCTTTACACATTAATTCATGTAAATTACCTTAAAATTACCAGACTGACTTTTCCAGTAAATACACGAATGTGCTGTTTACACAAGTAACAGAATTCTGTCTTCTTACCAGTAAGATAACATTCGCACATCAGTACAAAAAAAACCATAAACTCCGTGATGTCCTCAGAAATTATCTTTAAAGGCTGAGCCGTTTTCTTCATCCATTTTTTTTTTAAATTTTTTTTATTTTTTTACTTCTGAGTGGCGTCATAAGGAGATAATCACACACAGCGTGTTTTTGCACTCAAAAACCCGAGACGCATCAGAGCCGATAGCCCACTTCACTTCCTGTCTACTTTAGACTACTTGGACTCCTATCAAAAGAAAGGCAAAAACACCCAAAAATAAACCTTACAAAAAAAAAAAAAAAAAAACAGACACATAATACTGTAGTTACTATAGTACAGCAGTTACTAGGCTATAGTATGAAAAAGTAACTGTAGAGAGCCATTACTTTTATAGCCTGTAAGTTGAAGGAAGTGGACAAGGCAGTGATCAGAGAGACCCAAAATCGCCCAGGAAACGGAACCGTATGCTCCCCTTGATATAGTGTAACAATGATCCAGTCTGTTTCTGATGTGCTGTCTCTATTTAGGCTTTTCACAGGTGAGGTGTGCTTTGTTAAAAAAAGCTCTCACACACTTGTGAAGGGATGCTAAAGGACACCTGCAATGCATCTGACTAAAAAAAACAACAAACATGGAAACATCAAAATGACTAAAGAAGGCATATTCATGAATGTGCGATCACATTAGCGAAATTTCACAGACAAAAAAGGTCCAGTGTCTATTATCAGTAGTTTAGTGATGTATGTCGCACCATAGTCACATTTAAACAAAGTAGCTTTCTGTTGGTCACTGTTCACTTAACCTTGTTGTGAAATCTGTGTGAGGAAATCTTTCCGCCCGTGAAAATTTGTCGAACAATTCAGTAAATGTGGCCGCACCTTAATAAAGAATCACAGTGTAACATGAAAAAAATTCTGATGATTATAATTTTTGACACATCTGTTTATCTGTATGTATCTGTGGCCCTGTTTACACCTTGTATTAAGGTGCGTTTTGGTCAATCGGCTCACAAGTGGACAACGCTAAATACTGGTGTAAATGGGCTGAAAACATTTTGAGCGTGTCCACTTTCGACCACTTCCAGAGGTAGTTGAAAACGCATTCGGCCGGATTGCTTTTGTAGTGTCTGTTTTCGTCTACTCGCCACCTACTGACCAATTGTATAAACATTATGGAAAGTGCACTAGCCAGATGGGATTTAAACTTTGTCGGCAGAAGACATAAATTTGGTTTGAAGAATAAAAATATACTAAGCACAATGTTCTCACACCATTCCTGATTTCTCTGTGGTTAAAAGCTGCTGCTCTCCAAATGTTTTTCCGTTGTCTCACGTTCATATGTGAATTGCGTGAGCATCCATTAGATCTAAAAAAAAAAAAAGCCCATATACATACCTGCCCACAGACCTTCCCCTCAGAGAAATCAGGACAAATTTGGTTTAAAGTGGACAAAAGAGATAGATTTAAACACCAGGGGCCCTATTTTAACAATCTGATCGCATGGTTTAAAGCACACGGTGAAGGTGCACTTAGGGCATGTCCAAATCCACTTTTACGGAAAAAATGGTCGCCGCACAAAGCGCATGGTCTAAAAGTGTTGTACCTAGTCTCTAAATGAGTCATGGGTGTGTTTTGGGCGTAATCAGAATCTTTATTTGTCATTATACGAAAAAGTACAACGAAATTATATGCAATCCTATTTAGCGCAAAATCAATCGCCCACTTTACAAACAATTATCCTATGTGCAAGAAAACATTTCTCGGTAACACTTTACAATATGGTTCATTATTTAACATTAGTTAACTCCATTAGTTGACATGAACTAATAATGAACTGCCTTTATACTGCATTTATTAATCTTTGTTAATGTTAATTTCAACATTTACTAATACATTATTAAAGTCTTGTTACCATTAGTTAATGCACTGTGAACTAACATGAACAAACAATGAACTGTATTTTCATTAACTAACCTTAACGAAGATTAGTAAATACAGTAACAAATGTATTGCTCATGGTTAGTTCATGTTAGTTAATACATTAACTAATGTTTAACTAATGAACTTTATTGTAAAGTGTTACCCATCTATGTAACAAATTTTACAAATTAGTGAATAAATATGTAAATGGACTGGAATTTGTGTGTGTGTATATATATATAGTTGTGCTCAAAATTATTCATACCCTTGGTAAATATGACCAAAGAAGGCTGTGAAAATAAATCCCAAAAAAAATCCAACCTTTCACTGGAGGATAATAATTTTAAATGGGGGAAAATCTCATTATGAAATAAATGTTTTTCTCTAATACACATTGCTCACAATTAATCATACCCTTTTATTCAATACTTTTTGCAACCTCCTTTTCCCAAGAGAACAGCTCTGAGTTTTCACCTATAATGCCTGATGAGTTTGGAGAACACCTGACAAGAGATCAGCGACCATTCCTTCATGCAGAATCTCTCCAGATCCTTCAGATTCCCAGCTCCATGTTGGTGCTTCTTCTCTTCAGTTCACTCCACTCATTTTCTTTAGGGTTCAAGTCAGAGAACTGGGGTGGCCATGGCAGAAGCTTCATTTTGTGCTCAGTGACACATTTTTGTTTTGATTTTGATGTTTGTTTTGGATCATTGTCCTGATGAAAGATCCAACCATGGCCCATTTTATGACTTCTAATAGGGGCAGTCAGGTTTAGATTTTTTTTTATCTGTTGGTATTTGATAGAATCCATGATACCATGTATCTGAACAAGATGTCCAGGATCTCCGGCAGAAAAATAGGCCCACAACATTAAAGATACAGCAGTATATTTAATTGTACACATAGGCTACTTTTTACCCCTGTGTGCACCAAAACAATCTTGAGTGTTTGCTGCTAAAAATATTTTTTTTTTCTTTTTTTTTTTTTCCATCTGACCTAAAAATGATAACCACGTCGAGCTGAAACTAGCAAAAAACTCTCCTGGCGTCGCATTGTGCCGGGTGTATGATAGGGCCCCAGGTGTAAATGAGAATGTGTCTCCCTCGCCTACTTGTGATCCGATCAACAAAAACGCATCTTAACACCAGGAGTAAACAGGGCCATTGTCCTTGTATAATTGAAATGTGGATGTATGCCCCATGTCTTGGTGCAGGATGGGATGAGCACACGGAATGCTGCTGGAATAGAGAGTTCAAAGCACAGAGCTCTAGTTCAGACACAGCGAGAGCTTCCCGCTGCCATCCGCTCGGCCTTTATAGTGGGGGTGATGTTTCAGCATTTACTCGCATCTTGTTTTTTGGCAAACTCAAAACAAATGTCCACTGCAATGTCTTTACAATAGATTAATTGATTTGAATGATGTTTGACTGTATCTGTGGTGTTTGATGCGTGTACAGGAAGCAGCTCCTATGGAGGACGTGTTCAACGCTCAGAGAGAGGAACAGCAGAGACTATGGTTACAGGAACTGGACCGGCAGAGAGAAGAGGCCAAACTACGCCGAAAACAAGACAAAGAAATTAACAGCCAGGTATACTCATCTCACAGTGATTCCAGTCAAGACAGGTCAAGTTTATTTGAATAGCACTTTAAACAATACAAATTGCTTCAAAGTTGCTTTACAATAAAACGCAAGTATCTCAATTCAGTTTCGGGAATCAATGATCTTCATTTTAAGCTAAAGCCAATTTCACACTGTATGATTTAGAAGAGACTGTTGCTTGTCAGACTGTATGAACATGATCCGCGCTGTAAGCCACTGTAAGCACTGTAGGATCTCAGTTGTCATTAATGTCAGACTGCATGTCAAGCGTTAAAAACTGACTCACGCAGGGTCATCCAGAGTTTTACATCATCAATTAGTTCGTGATGATGAGCTGCTTTTACAGCAAACAAAAACAATCTCTAGAATTAATTTTGATCATGGCTTTGTCTTAAAAAGAAAAAACAAAGACAATGTGTGTCGAGCAATTAGTGGTTTGTTGTTGTCTCACTAATTGTATCAACAGGTTCTGTGCTCCTATAGCTTTTTGATTTGATGGTTGTCATAGGAGAAGTCACACTACAGGACTGTGCTTCAAATCTTCTGACAGCCAGAATTTAGAATTTAGCTAGAAATTCCCCTACGCACATGACTGAAGTTTACCTGGGGCGTCTCCAGTCAACACCCAAGCGTCTACAGTCAACACTTAAAATGTATACTCTACTGCGTGTCTCCAGTCGACACCCTGCTGTGTTCGGACGACTTCTCACCCACTATGAACACTGTTACTTAGGAATAAGGTCTTTAGTGCTCTACTAACGTGCAGTAATCAGATAGACTCTAGACAATGCCTTCGAATATTCTTTAATCTTGACCGGGAGGATCTCATATCAGTCACAGAGAATCCCCCCGACAAAGCAAATACAACAGTTTTTATAGAATAGGAGCATGGCAAAGGTGTCATTATTCATTACATAATTTTTCTCCAACATGACTGGTTCTACATATGAAAATAAGAAAATGCTAAATATTTCTTAGCCAAAAAGTAATAGCAATAAATAACACCAGTAATAGGCTATTATTAACAGCAAATGCTTTGTAAAAACAGAAAACAACAGCAGCTTGCAGCCTGTCACCATCATTGCAAACATGAAATATCAAACATACAGTAGTAGTCCTTTGCAGGTTTTTGCATTCGATTGTGCTATTTGTCCTATTGTTTTTATGTTTGGCGGATATGTTTAGGTGTTGCACTTGGGTCTCGCGTCTTTTGCAGCTTCTCACCCATGAAACGACATTCTGAAAACACGGCGGTCAAGTAAAAAAAAAAAAAAAAAGACATGTAAACTTGCGTTTAATAACTTTGCCTTTTTTTCTCATTCCACTGCCTGCATCTCATTTTTATAACGCAATAACGCATTTCTGAATGAACAGCCGCTTAAGACTAGCGATGTGTTCTATGTTCATAGAGCGTCAGATGAGAGCGGTTAATCAGTGCCATCATGAGGTCAGATCATTTTCTTCTTCTAATGCGTTTTTCATTGCTGTATTTCCAAATGTCTAATTGTAACGCTTGCTAACATTTTTATTCAAAATCGCGATTTCTCGATTTAAAAAAATAATAAAATCGAGGCAAAACATTAAATTCGAATTAATCGAAAGAATCGGGAAAATCGCCCAGCCCTAACTGATACAGACTCATATGTCAGAGGAAGCAATACTCTAACCATGATGTAAATAATGATTTTAGTTGAGCCCTACACAATGCTCTTTGTCATATAGTTTTCTGTAACTTCTGTCTCCACAGGTCGAGGACATCGAGCGGTGGGCCGTTCATTTTGACTCTCTGCATCAGCCCTCAACAGTAGGCCCTGACCGAGGGGTGCCTGACATGAGCAGCTGTTTGTCTCATCATCGGTCCGTCTCAGGAGCCCTGTCCACTGCATGGGAGGGCACGAGTGCATTTGGAGGGGACAGTCTGGGGAGGGCCAGCGTTGATGCCACTCAGGGAAACCAACAGAGATCCAGGTCAGTTAGCTGACAGGTTCATGACACAAAGATTATTATTACATCGTATATACTCTGAGCTGACAGAGGACGACACAGATCTATAGTGAGCATAAAAATGATCACCATTTAGATTGTGAAAAAAAAGACTGAAAAAGTGAAAAATTGGTGAACTGTAATTTTCTTACTCTATGCAGTGAAAAACTAATAGATCTTATGACACTGTTTATGTAATTTTACTTTAAAATATAGTTAAATGTACTGTTCTTAGAAGTCATATAATTTACAGTGAAAATCAGAATCCTCTGACATTACTGGAATCCTTTTCATCGAAATAGCTGTTTTTTTTCTCATCAATTATGTGCATTATGGTTTATTGTTACAACTTATGTTATTAAATTAATGTTTATAGCAGGGTTGGGGAACGTTGATCCTGGAGGGCCATGGTCCTGCAGAATTTAGCTCCAACCCTGAAAAAAAAAAAACACTCACCTACCTGTAACTTCTTTTTCACACACAGTATAGTAAACAGTATAGCATAGTAAACACTCCTAAGGTAAATAAAGTAAAATAAAAAATGCGCAAACGTAAATTCCTCCATTGGAGAGCCGTTTAAAAACTCTTTAAACGGCTCTGCTCCATTGTAGTTCTGACTGGTGACGCGGTACGCAATGACAGTTGGGTGATTTTACCTCTCTACTTCCTGTGAAGTGATATATCGATGTTCCCTTATTCCCTATGCCGTTCACAGTGCCCTTCGAACTGAATATGTTCGCACCCTTCGGATTGGAATCTCACTTAAGATGGTGAAATACCCTGTGAAGTTCACTTCGCAGTCCACTTACAGTCGAATGGAACGCACCTCTGGTTTATAGTGTCATGTGCTACCATGATGGTATTTTGTGTGTATGACACTGTACGCCTTCTATATATTTGTATTTATTTGTGGAAAAGGTACTTGTGATAAACTTAGATTCTTTATGTGGCTTTCTCTTTACCACCAGTGTTTTAAGGTGGTTGTCAGTAGTATATAATAAAGGTACAAAACCGATTTTAGACAGATTTGTTTACTGTATAAATTAAAGTTCAGTCTGTAAAACTTGTTGCTTCGATAATTTTTACGGTTCTGTTAACCACAACTGCTGGCTTTTTACCTGAAATTTCGAGAAGGTGCTTGCTGCAGAGCAAATGGGTGGAGCTTACATTAGCTCCCCCTCTCTAGACGTCCAGCGAGGAGGAGCGAATGTACAACCACACCCTAATCCTACACTAATCCTACCCATAACTCTATCTCTCCACCCCATTTGACGTCCAGAGAGGTGGAGAGTTCTAGCCCTCCACCCCACTGGACGTCCAGAGAGGAGGAGCTGGCCATCATAGACTCTGCAGTGAGTACCACTTGGAAACTTCAGGCTATGAATCTCATTGGTCACTCCTTGCCTTACCAACTGTCTTCAGTGTTTTCAAGTTGATTAGTATGATCATGCACCAAAATGATTTATTCTTTGTTTAGAATAACTAAACAAATTCTTAATATTCTAAGTCTGGCTTGTTCAAAGGTTTTTTGAAAATAAAAATGCCCTTGTAATTTGTTGTTTAGTTATCTTCGCACAATGACAGCCTTGCTGGACCCTGCTCAGATCGAGGAACGAGAACGCCGGAGACTCAAACAGCTTGAGCACCAGGTAGGATTCATCCCTTGACCAAACTGACAGGAAATCACTGCTGTGTAGTATGTACCTTTTATATTTATATTTAAATATTTATGAGCTCTATAAGAATGTGTGATATGTAGCGAGCTATTGAGGCTCAAGTAGAGGAGCGCAGACGTCAGAAAGAGAAAGAGGAGGCCACACGACGAGCACAGGAACAAGAAGAGGAAAGGAGGGTTGAAAGAGAACGAGAACGACTCCAGCAGCAGTATATAAATGACACAGAGCGACAGAAACACAGAGAGGTAAAATTATCCCACACACGTACTGCACAAATTTAAGCAATGAAGTGGTCAGGAGATATGAAAAGTTGTTATTTTTGCTTATAACTTCTGAATGGTTTGGCAAAACTGGTCTCTTTAGATTTGGTGCAGCATGCCAAATCGAACAGTACCCAATTTTCCGATATCGGCTATTTGGGCTTCTGCCATTTTGAATTTGGTCATAAAATCCTATATACTATATAGGATTATATAGGATATATCCTATAACTGCATTGGCGCATTGTTACGAAACTTGGTGAGTCATCAGCACCATGCCCTGAAGTCAAGACCACCTAATCCGAGACCAAGTCAGGACCAAGACCAAGGCAGGGCGAGTCCGAGTCAAGACCAAGACCAGACCAGCACTTCTTAAATTCATAAAGATTCACATTGCTGCCTGAGAAATTACTTATTTTTAATCAATAAATATAATTTGAATAAGACTATATAGAGCTGTTACCAATCAAATGAAATCATTAACAAAAATTAATCTTTGCACTGCAGAGGTGGTACAGAAGATGCATCTGGATTGGTAAAATTACAAATGCATAAATAATGATGAGAATAATGTTTTAAAAATATATTGTTTTGAATATTTGTTCAAAAGCAATATCATGTTTGCAATCATGCTTTAAATTTGTGAAAACAGTTCTCTTGGTCTTGTGATATTGCTTAATTATATCACATGATGTTATAATATAAAAGTCCAGATCACAATATCTTGAATTTTGTGAGCATTTGTATTCATTTTGGTGACATTTTTGACACAATCCCTCTTTAATTTCTGAACTGGCACAATAAATAAATCAGACAATGCACCGGCAATTTAGTGATATCCTCTGCAGTGACCGCAGTTGTGGTCTTGAACGGTCTTAAATCAAAACCACAAATGTGGTTGAGACCAAGACAAGACCAAGACCTTCAAAAAATGGTCTTAAGACTGGTCTCAAGACCAAGAATGGTCTCAAGTACTACAACACTACCCGAGGTACTCAAAATTTGAGACGGCGCCATCCATAACGTATGGATTTTGTGTCAATAGATGAAACTGTTTTCTTATACAAATCAACAAATTTGATGGTATAATGTCAAACTGCATCTGAGGCTATATCTCTGGAAAGATTTGACATACTGACACCAAACTTTAAGTCATTGTCACAACACTGAACACACCACATTAATTTGGTGTCAAAAGTAATAAGCAATTATGTCACATTACAAGTGATTTTGTTTATGGGCTTTTAACCATTTAGCTGAAATTGGTCTCCAAATGTCTTTACTCATTTTTGCAGGTGATCTGATGCTTGCTGTCTTGATTTTTAGCTCCTCATTGTGCCTCTGTGGTGCTTGGCCCCCTTAATTGCTGTGTGCAGCTATATTTATTATTAATATTTTAAAGGTGATACATATGAACATATGAAATGTCTTTATTTCCTGTCAGATTTCACTGAGAAAACTAGCCAATCAGAAACACTCTTTGCTTTTTGGAATTATCTTGCCTAGTGCTCTCCTTCAAACAAAAATCAAGTCTATATATAATTTATTTTTTACATTGTGTGTAAAAAAAATGGTTTAAAATATCAAATGAAACCGTTAATTACCTTTTTTCTGGGGCAACTTGCCCTTTCACTCCATTTACACATTTTTCAATTTGTTTGGTTTATACACTATTTTTAGTTGTAAAAGAATTACATTGTATGAGCTCTTGTTTCAAAAGAATAAGAAAAATAGTAGGATCTATTTCAAATTTCAAATATTTTGAATATGAAAGTTGTGAAATGTATTCCAGGAGGTGCAGTCACGTAAAACTGAGGAGCTGTATCAGAGCATTCAAAGAGCCCAAGAAGAGGCGATTAAAGACAGACACTTCGAGAGAATCAGAGACTTGGCCAAGAAAGGCCACGATGTGTCCAAACTACTGCACAGCCTGGAAGGAGACTCCGTCTCACAGGGTATGGGAGTAAAGAAACATTTGCTTTGTATTTGCAACATTTTGTATGCATTATTATAAAGTAGTCTTTTAGCCCTCAGTGGTCCAGATTTACCTGGTTCATCGCCCAAGAGTCAAACCCAGAGAATGGCACCTCATTCCACAACATCTCCAAGAAAAGACACCGCTGTTCAGACAGGTCTGTTTGTATTTTAAAGGGATAGTTCACCCAGAAATGAAAATTCTGTCATCATTTACTCATCCTTATATGTTGGAAGATTTTTGATGAATCTTTGCGTACCAGTTTTTCATAAAATGACAGGTCGTAGACAATCAATGACAATGGCTGTCAAGTTCCAATGAGAAACAAAAAAAAAAAAAGGAGAAAATATCAGTATAAGAAGACATGCGCATAAACTATGATGGAAACGTGTTTACTGAATAAATCCCTTGATGCACAACAAAAAACTCACATGCCTCAACAGTGGATGTGATTGGATAACTGTTCTAAGCAGCGGACCAATCTCATCACAGCATCTCAAATGTTGGTTTGGTGGTTCTGAAACACCTGAGCCAAGGTCTGTCATCAGAATAATTTGGTTTGATTCCTTCCCAGAAGCATCTTCCTGCGATTGAGTTCCCAAACAGCAGCATCTAAACACAAGAGAACATTTTGTCTGCTGCAAAATCATTTATGATGGAGGATAAAAGAGCCACAGTTTATCTCCTGTTTGCAGCAACTTCCATTTTTATTACAGATATTTTGCGACAATTTTCACAGGAAGTGACGATTTTGTTCTCGAGCACATGGGATAGAAACGCTGCTTTATTCGCAAATGTTTTATGCAATATTTCAATTGTGCACAGATCAAATTCACAACTTTGGATGGAAACAGCTAATGACGACAGTCTTTGGTGGAGGAGAGGATTTTTGTGAATTCCAATTTTTATGTTTCTCTCTCTCTCACAAGCGCGCATACACACACACACACATTTATGGTGTTTTAAATGGTGGTTTTTGCCTTAGAGATATGACACTATAAACTGTTATATGAAAAATTATTTAAAAAAATGTTCTTATTGTTCAACAAAACAAACATTTGGAATAACAGGATGATAAGTAAATAATGACAGAATTCAAATTTGTGGGTGAACAAACGTATTTAAAGAAACAAAACAAAAGTATCAGCATTGGCATAATATCAATCTGTGATTTTGCAGAGATCAGTCATCAGCCTGAGAATGAGACTGTTAGAGATGAAGATAAACAATCTCCTGCTGCAGTAATACACACAGCTCCTCCCAACACTCTAAATGGCAAGAAATCCCATCATGGTGAGGTACAAGCATCTGAAAAGAGCAAAGATCATCTGTCTGCAGCACCTAAAGAAGTCATAGCCGACCCTTATGAGCCTTACGCACGGACCGGCAGGAATCACAAACTGGAAAAAAGGCCTGAGTGGAACACACAGCGACCCAGTAAAGCGTTCATCCCTGCTTCTGAGAGATACCCTGAAGCCCTGAAGAGACACAGGCAGGAGAGCAGGAGACAGAGGCAGATAGAGCTCATGACGCTGGTGGAAAGAAACACGCTCTCACGAACACCACAGCAAGAGCCGCTACCCCCAGCATACGTGGTTAATAATCAAAAACCTCAAGCGCAAAGACACAGAAAGTCACCACAACCACAGGTGCCAGTTCACTAGTCATAGTATTCAGGAATAATTACATAGGGTTGGGAACCAACCATTTAAAAAAAAAAAAGTAGTGACCATTTACTTGTCAAGTACTAAAAGAATAATTAAACTATTTGGAACCAGAACTATTGTTAAAGCTGTAGTTCGTAAGTCTTGCCTCTTTGTCGCCATCTCTATTTGAAACCTGCAATTGCAGTTATTTGCGGAATTATCATCTCTACATGGGTTGTGCCTCGGCACGACTCCTCAGCGCTGATGAATCTAATGTTTGCTGTCAGTCACCACACCAGTGTGGATACTGTACTTCGGAATCATAGATTGTAGTGTTGAAGTATGACCAAAGTAAGAATTTTCACTGGAAAATGTCATCTGAACATGTCTGGCACTTTTGTTCTGACCAACTGAGGGGGAAAAAAAGCATTACAATAAATCATGCTCCCAATGGTGATTAAATCTAACAATCGGTTAGCTCGGATCATGTCAAAAAATGTACTTGCTCAAAAATTGATTGTGGATATTTAAAAAAAAAAAAAAAGTTACGGACAGCAGCTTTAAATTCCTTACAGTCCCCACCCCTATAAATGTATATAATGCAGACTTGTACATGTTAGAGTGTTGATATAATTTCTTCTCTTTGTTAGAGTGAAAATCAACTCCAAGAACCATCAACCTTCAGTGCTGAAAGGTGAGTCTGTTAGCCAGATGCATGGAGCTGTTTTAGGTTTCTGATGATTTTTAAAATTCCAAAATAATCTTTTTACTTCAAAACAACAACAACAACAACAAAATCTAGGAAATGAACAGATGCTTAACTTTCTCTCAATATCACTGTACTGTAATAGTTCTACAATAACTATTTAGGGTCAGAATAATATTTGCAAATGTGTTTTTTTTGTTGTTGTTGTTGATTATCATATTTGATACATCAGGCTATAATGGCTCATATAGTATGATAATCATCCTTGAGGAGGAAGAACACCACAGTTTTGTTTTCTTTATAGAGTTAAATCAGTGTAAGGAAAAGTTAATATTGAGTAACTGATATCTTAGAGACAAAATATTGCTAGATGTTTTATTTTTGTTCCACCAATGAAAATAGTGAAATTTTTGTGAACTATAGATTTGGAATTAGATGTAGGAAATGCAGACAATCGCAGTGAGCTGTAATAACTGGGACATTTCACTAGAATCGTTGAATATATTTAAATACAGTGCATACAGTTCATTTTTACACCCCATACCTTATAATGACAAACCAAAAATCAGATTTGTGATATCTTGGCTGATTGATTAAAAAGAGAAAAAAAATCTGAAATATACTGACATACGTATTCAGACCCTTACCTCAGTACTTGGTTAAAGCACCAGTGATGCAAACAGAATTCAATTCTGCTGTAAAGCAGCTCTGAAAAGACAATAGTTCTTCAGCTGAGGTCAGTTCAGTATTGATTCAGTTCTGTTGTAAAGCTCATCAAATATGTAATTAGTTAATTTAATCTATAAAGCAGCTCTGCAGAAAACAGTGATGCCATCATCCAACTCAGTTCAGTTCTCATCCAACAGCGTCAGTGCAGTCAAATCAATAATATTGTTGAATATTAAGTGTCCCTAACTAAGCAAGCCAGAGGCGACAGTGGCAGAAACCAGGCTCAGTCGGGGGACCAGTCCTCTTCTGGCCAAACAAAGCGATTTTGTTTGATTATGATTCCAGGCTCCATCATAAGTCAGGTTGTGGATTGATACCTTCTGCTTGAAGATCGGGATACATTGCTGGCATATGGAGGGAGGAGGAGTTGAAGCTGGCCATCCAGACTGTCTGTACAGCCTCAAGTATTTTTGATTCAAATGCTACAAGCTTTGCATACCTGCAAGTCTGGGCTCTGGCTGGGCCACTCAGGGACATTCAGAGTGGTTCTCTTGTGTTGTCTTCGCTGTGTGCTCAGGGACATTGTCCTGTTAGAAGGTGAACCTTTGGACCATTCTGAGGCCCTAAATACTCTGGACCAGGTTCTTCTAACCTTCTACTGATAAACTATTTTATTTATCATATAGAAAATAATTGTAGAACTAGTTTGAATATTATAAAAGCCAGAAGTGTTTTGAGGCCTCATGGTCTACGTGACAAATGTGTCTGATAAGTTAGCTTGGCCCTTGAGCATATTTTGCTTAGTTAGGGATTTTTTTTAGTAAACAACTTTTAGCTGTGGAAAGAATAAGACCATTGTTAAAAGGTGTCACGTGGAAGCTTCTTGCCTCTGGAAAGAGTTGATTGTCCTTGGAGAATGTTGGACAATCAACAGAGAATTATGTTACTTGGTTATTGCGAGATAATAGATTAGAAAAATGTATAATAATTGCGCCCTGGCCAGAGACAAATTCAGATGCAGCGGCTGTCTTATTTTGATTTCCGGAACTCTGCCTCTTGAGCTTCATTGACATTTTTCCACAACACTACCTTGACCAGTCCTCCAGTCTGGAGCTCAGTTAGAGGGACAATTGGGTTCTTGGTCACCTCTCTTACAAAGGCCCTTCTTCACAGATTGTGCACTCAGTTTGGCTGAGCAACCAGCTCTAGGAAGAGACCAGTCCTGTTCCAAACTTCTTCCAGTAAGAATTATAGAGGCCACTGTGTTCTTGGGAACCTTCAGTACAACAGAAATGTTTTTTTGTAATCTTCCCCAGACTCGACCTTTGCTCTGATATGTATTTTCAGCTGTTAGGCTTTAAGGCAGGTATGTGCCTTTCCAAAAAAGGTCCAATCAATTGAAATGGCGACAAGTCAAAGTTTACAAACATCTCAAAGATGATGGATCCAGAGAAACGGGAGGCACCTGAGCTAAATTTCAAGTGTCATAGCAAAGGGTCTGTTATCACAAATCTGGTTTTTGTGGCATCATTATGGGGTATGGAGTGTATATTTATGTGAAAAAATAAAGCATTTTAACATAAATAAGAATAAGAATCACCTTTATTGCCAAGTACTATCAGTTTGTACAAGGAATTTGTCTTGGTGTACTGGGGCGTAGCAATAATAGTAAAATACAAGAATTAAAATAATAACTGCAGCCAGGGCTGGAAATGGCTGAGATTCACTGGGGGGACCCAATATGGGAGGGTTTTTTAAATTTATTTGATTTATTTATTTATTTTTTTACTTTCAATGATCATTTTCAGATGTATTTAAATATAAAATATTATATAATTATATAATATGCTAACATTAAACAGGCCTATTTCATATTTCCTCCAAGCAATTTTTTCTTAATTATCGAGCAGACACATGAAAAGTCAATGAACAACATTTATGAATTGTGTGTGGCACAAACATGTTCATTCAACAGAATCTCTGCTTGGAGAAAATTACCTGTTTGATTTTTGGCCAAATTAAAGATACATTTTCTAGGAATTTGCATGTGTGGTGCATACTGAATTGAACAAGTCACAAACATTTTAAATACATTTGTCCTCACGTTAAAGAAAACTGAATGTTTTGGATGGTTACTATACTTTGAAAATCAACAATTAAACACATTTAAAGGGGAATCCAGTTTTAACGGAAAAGGAAGCTGATGTGCATTCTAAAAAGCAAAATAATTTGGATAATAATGTATCTAGAAAATATAATAATATTCACTCATCCCTTTTCTTAAACAATGGTTAAAAGGGTTTAAATGTGATGTTTATTATTTTATAAAAACTTTCTGTTTTGAGGATGTTACTATAGACATGGAGTTTTTTAAAACATTGCTCCCTGAACATGCAGTTCTATTTTAATATTCGCTGAAATAATTTCAACTGCTGATTTTAAAGAGTAGCCTATTAGTGGGTTGTTCTCACTCTCACAACCCATTTCATCACATAAGGTGATTTGAGAATCACATCTTTTTTGTTCACAATTCTCCCATGATTTTGAATAGACAACTAAAATTTTTTTACTAGAGGTTCTGACATAATGTTAGTTGCTGCAGTCTATTTACAAAAACCATTCATTATTTTGAATGAATTATTATTATTTTTTTTTAAATCGGTTTGAATAAATGATTCAATGACTCAATTATAAAGATGTCACTTGTTTCATAGATGAATCAATGTTTTTTAACAATTCTTTGTAATGAATGATGTGTCACCACCTACTGGTGTAACAATGTAATTGACACAATCTTTATTTGAAGTATCAAGTTACTTTCAAAGGGCGATTTTACTCTATTTTGTTCACTTCTGTTTAGGATGGGAGACTGGTTGTCTCGCTCGGTTACGAGGAATTTGGGTTTGCTCCCGCGTAAGGGTTTATTTATTTGTTTGTTGCTTTATTTTTGCAAAAAGGTCCACACATGCAAAGTTGGTTGATAACACAACTGCAATAAAGTAACAGCCTATAGTTACATCTTGGGTGTTACTTTGAGACTTACCCATAATTCTGTCCACTTTGTATGTTTTTGTTTTTATGACAACAAAAATTCAACATTGAAAATTGAATTTGGTGAAACAAAATTGGTGAAATATCTGCTGTAAAACATCAGAGTTGCTCTAAAAATTGTTCACAAAGAGCCATGGGAAGTCAAACTATCTTTACTTAAAATGCTCTTATACTGAACATGTTCATTCTTGGAATACAGCCAGGTTTTTCCTACTGGGCATATCTGTCATATTAGCAGAACACATTTTACACGAGGAAAACTAATGTTTAGTCAATAATTCAAGAAGATTCATGATTCTAACTTGTACTTGGCCTTGTGAAAAAGTAGTTTCTTGTAATTGTTTAACATAGCATTTGTTACAATAAGGATATAATTAAAGCTAGACCATTAATGGCTCCTCATTGCATGCTTGTTAACTTCTCTTTTTTTTTTTTTTTTTTTTTTTTTTTTAAATCTATTTCCTTAATAGATTATATATTATAAATTCTTCAACACGTTAGTTAAAATGTACCACAATAAATACAATAAAACGTGATAAATTCTAGGAAAGGTGGTCATGAGAAGTTTAAAAAGCTTGCAAGATCATCATCATGTTTTCCCCTCTTTTTTTTTTTTAGTGGCTGTCTTTAGATCATGTTTGACTTTCTCCATAGCGTTTTACTACATTCTCAGTAGAATTCAAATGGGTTTCACACTTTATCATAGGAACGGCTCGAGCAAATCTTATCACACTTTTGGAGCGCGCTGGTAAACGCGCCTGAGGCGATTCGCGCGCGGTGAGCCACTCATGCTTATGAAAGCTCCGAACGCGCGATTTATACAATTAATTAACAGCCTGATTCTATGTTTCGGTGTGGTGGTTAGAGTACCGGCAACATGTGAGAAGTTATGCTGCGTTCTAGGCAGGTTTTTGAGTCCGTAAGTCACGACTTCAAATCACGACTCACGACTTTGTAGCGTTCCAGGCAAGTCACGCCAAACTATAATATAAACAAACCAGCATGGCGGACCATACAGGGCTTATGCTCATTAACAATTATTTCTATCGCCAAAGGTACTTACTCCTTGCTTATTTAAGGGAAACGGAGGAGGAAAACGGCGCATAAGGCAAGATAAGCTGTTATACCTTTTATTTTACGTTATTACCATAATCACTGCGTCCGTAGGGGCTGCCACTGTTGTTTTGCGGGCCATGTGACGTCAGAACCCGTAACTGGGAGTACATTGATCTAGTACGAGTTCACGGGTGGGAAGTCACGGGTTTGATTGCTGTTCCAGTGCACTTTCACGGGTAGAAGGTTGGAAAAACATGGGTTACGGGTTGCCTGGAACGCGGCATAAGATCGCGTGGGTGTTTGAATCCAGATTGCGATCTTTTTATGATTAATCATACAATTTTTTTGCGCTGAATCGGTTTCGTTTTCGTAGGCTATTGAGTAAATAAATACAGAAATTCCTTAATTTCTATATATAAAAAAAACTAACAAATTTGAACTGGAACTAAATTCACTAAGTCAAGAAGTCAGTGCCTAGGATGCATAAATTAACTAAAACACTTAAAAAATGTAATTGTTTATCAAAAAAATCCTCTATGTGCAGTTTGTCAATTTAACATTAGTACTTTTCATGTTTTTTTTTTTTTTTAAATAAAAGTCTTTTTAACTTTAACTTTAATAAAGTCAGCCTTAATAAAGTCTCAAAATCCCAAAGGTACACATTTTAGGTCAATTACAAAAAAATGTTAATGTATTTGTCCATTCATCCATCTATAATACTTTTTTTTCTTCATCAAACTGGAAACACTGGAGACACTGCACTGCTGTTTCCATACTTCATCATGCTGCACAATCATTTTTAACATTTCAAGAAACATTTTTTGAGTACCAGATCAGCACATTAGAAGGATTTCTTAAAGATTATTTAACATATATAAAGGTTTCCAAAATAGCTGCAGGAATTTTTTTTTTTATCTTTCTAAAGGTTAGAACTTCTTTTGAAAGTATTTACTATGCTTGATGTGTTTTCTTGTGATTATAAATTGTTAAATGTGAATATATTTCATAATAAAGTGCATTAAAATTTCTTAAAATTGTATGTTTCTTTTGTCTTCAGTAGGATGATGTCTCCTCCCATTCCTGCAGTAAAGAACCGTGTACATCAGCCATCGCAACTGGCCTCTCGCCAAATGATGGAGGATATGGGGCGCCCTCTATTATTAGACTATGTGCCCTATGTGCGTACAGATGAGGTTTATCAAATGGACCCCCTGGCTCCACTTTCCAGACCCTCAACACACGAAGCCCAGCAGAGAGGCGACGCAGGTAAGCAAAATATGGCGTTTAACCCTATGTTGCTTGGTGTCACTATACTGGACAAACCCATTTTGGGTGGTTTGGGTGTAGAAATTTTCCCTCAAATAAAGAACAAGGTCAGAGACAGAATCTTTTAACATATACACTCACATAACAGAAAGGGAAATATTGCAGTAAATATATGGAGTAAATACATATCGAGTAAATATGAATGAATATGAATTAAATTGAAATTTCTTTCACAGGTGTTACATCTTGGGTGTTACTTTGAGACTTACCCATAATTCTGTCCACTTTGTATGTTTTTGTTTTTATGACAACAAAAATTCAACATTGAAAATTGAATTTGGTGAAACAAAATTGGTGAAATATCTGCTGTAAAACATCAGAGTTGCTCTAAAAAGTTCACCCAGAAAGTCTAATGCAACAAGTTTGCACAACTGAATTTTGCTGATTTACTTACCTTTATGTTGTTCCAAACACTTTTTTTCTTCTTCAGTGGAACACAAAAGGAGAATTCTTGAAAGATCTTCACACAGTTCATTACCATACAGCACTTCATACTAATGTCTTTCCTTTTATACTTTATCAGTAAAAAAAAAAAAATCTACACTACCTGTGTTCCAAATCTTCTGGAATACAATGGATTTGTGAGTCATTATTCATGGAAAATCTTCCCAAATAATAATCCATTCTGCATAATAAATGAGCTGCCGTGTCTTGTTTTGTTCGCACAATGTCTATTTTTTAATCTTAATATTATACAATATACAATATTTCTGCATTTTGGCATAGGAAAAGGTTGTTAGTGAGTAACGACATAATTCGTCACACAAAGCAGAACAAAATTTATTTTTTAACTTCAAGTGAATATAGTGCACAAGTCAAGTTTGATATTTTTATGGTGCCTTTTTGTCCTTTCTGGAGCTTGATGCAGGAGAAAAGAATTCTGGGTCTTTTTGGTGAGAGACCGATTTCAAGAATCAAAATATTCTGTAACGAAGACTTACAGAGACTGTTGTTTTTATTTTCAGTTGTGAGCAGCAGGAGGCAGGCAACACCTCTGGTCCAGCATGACCCCGACACCCCTAAAAGCACTGAAAGGCAGCAGGCTATACTGAAGGGTCTGTCCGAGTTAAGACAGGTAATGCACTGACCCAAGATGTCCAACTCAGGACCATTTTCTTCGATACATTAACTGTTTCCTGTTGTTTGATGCAGTTAAAAGTACTTTTTTTTGTTGGTAATATTTAAATTAAATGTCTAATTATGTGAATTTAGCAGAAAACACTGCAATCCATATGAAATGTCGATTTCTTTAATTGCAGGGCCTGCTGCAGAGACAAAGAGAGCTAGAAACTAGTTTAAACCCTGTACTGCAAACACAGAGAAACTACTTTTCACCTTTTAAACATGTGTGACCCAAAGCTGCTTCCCAAACAAAACCAAACCCAGTCCAGCACTTTATACTGTTAGATGTGAACACTGAATCTTGTTGTTAGGAACAGATTTGAAAGCTATTTGAAATAAACTAATATCTAATAAAATGAGTATTTATTAGACACTCGTATTAAACAGAGACTTGTGTAATGGATCAGTATTGAATTGTATTCTGGGTTTGGGGTTGATTTTATGGCTTGAATGTGAATTTTACAATTTTCTCTAAATGTGAATGGCATGTATTTAAAACCTTTTATATTAAACTCAAAGTTGCTCAACTTGTCTACTATTGTGATACTTTTTCACCCTGGTTAAAAATCAGTGCTCAATATTCTAGACTCAGTTAACCAAATATTTCAGCAATTTAGACACATTCATTTCAAAGATTGGTTGTAAAGTTTAATGTTAATCGGCTTTATAAAAATAATACTAAAACCAAGGCCTTGAGCTTTTTCACAAAAGGGGAAAAAAACCAACATGTTCAGCCCGACCAACATGCAAAAACAAAATACAAATATAATGTTCTCTGAAAAATAGGAAATGAATCACTTTTTAATTCACTTTCAGTGAAAACCTGGAAATGTTTCATTTCTCTCATACAAATGACAAACTGAGATTTTCAGTTGTAAACATGTTGAAAACTATCTACACACATTGCTGGTTTACCAGCCACCAAATCCTCCCCTGTTGGGACGATAACCGTCTCCTTGGAACGCAGGATTTCCCTGCCAATTCTGGATGAACGGAGACCCATGGAGCTGCTGTGCATCCATGCCATAGCGAGCACCCCAAAGGCCTGTTGCGGACCCTTGTGCTACATTGTTCCATGTTATCTGCATGTTATTAGTAGGCAAGAATCCTCTCAAGACTGGAGGTCCTACCATTCCGAGGTTGTTGGAAACCGTGCAGTTCAGAAGAGGATGTCTGAATCCAATAGCACCATTGTGAGATACAAATCTAGGGCAGTTCAGACCTATGGATCTAGGTGTAGCTGATATTAAGCCACTTCCCTGCAGTGCTGGATAAAAACAATCCATGCCATATCTAGAATTGTCAGGTGTGGGAAGGAAACCTCTGCTCCTGCATTGGTTCTTGACCGTTGGATCAAAGGAACTAGTATTGACCGCTGCTGTCATCGGGGGGTTCTCCGAAACACTGCTTCCACTGGATGCTTGACCACTATCAACTTTGCTCCCAGCATTAGTCGTGTCTGAACGAGTGTCCATGGAGCTTGTGCTTGATTGTTCCCAAGGTTCTGGATTATTCAATACATCGCTGGCGTTCTCAGCTGCTATGATTGGCACAGCTGTAGGTGTGGCTGGTTTGAAACTACACGCTGTTTCTCCTCTAGCCATGACCATTTCACGGCTAGCTTCAACAGAAGATGCAGCAGAAGATGCCAACTCTGCATTTCCAGGAGCAATTTTGATGGAAGTGCAGGAGACCAGTGTCTCTGGTAGAGTAGTTGACAGACTGTGGGTTTCAGAGGAGTACTGAGGATAGGAATCTGTCTGATCGGCAAGATTGAGGAAACTTTGGTGAGGATCGACTCGAAAAGGAGTTTCACCTGCATCAGACTTCACAAGCATCTTGGAAGCCTTGAATTGAGAAATTGCTTCGCTGAGAGCTTTAAAGTCTAACTGTTTTGGCATATCGCTGGTTGCTGTGGGCCCAGGAATTGTTTGCGCTTGGTCTTGAAGAGAGGGTTCGGAGACAGGAGGGTATGGTTCAGTCGCAAGTGACGGGTGTTGGTCTGTAACAACATGGCTCAACTTAGTTGTGACAGATACACTGTTATCTGTAGAGTCCTGGTCCGAGTCCATGGACATGCTATCATCTCTCACTACAGGGACAAGAGAGAGGTTACAGGCCATCAACAGTCAGAATTTTTTTTTAAATGAAATGTAACATTTAAATAGTAGGTAGGAAATTTGAACCATAATTTTAAATTTAGTTTTGTTCTACAAAATTCTGCACCTCTACAGAGACAAACTTTTTCCTGATAATTTTTTTGATGGAAAGAGGTTTTATTTCTAGAATATACCATTAAATGAGGATTCTGGTACACAGTGGTACACAACGTTGGGTACCTTAATTGACCATTTTAATTTCCAATATGTCAATCATTCTCCAAACACAATACATCATCTGTCCAAGTATAGACATCCCTATCTTTACTGTCAGCTCATCAATGTCTATTTCTGTGAAGCAGAAATCAGGTCTGCTCTGGACAAAACACTGACCAATGATGTGAAGGCATTTTGGTAATCTTCTCCTTGCACTTCATAAAATCAAGTTACTGAAAATACTGAGAAAAACTCATAATTCCTACCAAGATTCCTTTCAATAGCCAACAGGCTGTAAACACACACAAGAAAGAAAATCATAGTAATATGGAACAGCATGAGGTCACATTTTTGGATGAACTGTCCATGTTAAAACATCAAATGAATATGGCATTGAAACCCTTACAGTTAGACAACAAAATGGCTACCAGCATGTTGGTGGACAAAAACAACACTCAGATTCAAAATTATTGGCATAATTCAGAAAATTACATTTTGCCAATGATTATAATGCAAAAAAAACTTTAATGCACTTCATGTGTAATGGACATGTTAGACCTCAATTAAAATTCATTTTGTGGTTTGTAAAGTTATTGTACCAAGCTTTAGCATCTGTCATCTGCAATTATTTATTTTCATCTACCATGAATACATAAAGCAAGTTTAAGACAAATTGAGAAAGTTTTATCAAAATATATTTATTGGAAGAATTTTGTATGTACACAATTGAATTTTTTTCTAACCAGATACAAAAGATTTGATTAATGCCCTATATTTTAGGGGCTATTTCTGTTTGGGTTTTTTTTTTTTTTTTTTTTTGGTTGTAACAGTTACAAAGTTATGGGTCCAAATACAAACACTTTTCTGTATTTACATTTAAAATAGAACACTTCTTTTCTTTACTTTGTTTTTTTAAGACATGTATAGCATTCTGGAAACTTTTACATCTGACTAATCAAAATTTTCAGACAACGGTTTTCACACCTGCAAAAGATCACACACACAGGGTCCAAAACAAACACTCGAGAGCCAAAAGCGAGTAAATGAAACAAGTTACTGGCCAGCTGTCTGGTATATTTCAGTAATTGCAGCATAATAAATGGTTTATAAGGGTGTCTTGTTTGGAGTGTTTTGGAATCTGTTGCATTTTCTTCCTTAGTTTGGTTCGTTAAGGCATATATGAACACGGCTATCATGCTCGGATCGGCATCAAAATAATCAGTTTGAGATCACTATATAAAATGCAATTTATCAGTTAGAGGAGGGCTGCTATGAGCAGATTCACTGGACATAAACAGGTGCACTGTGACCAATGAGAAGACTCACGTGACTTGCATAAACATATTTTGGTGTGCTTTGAATTGTTGCCTTGTGAAAGTGAACCAAACCAAAGAAAAAAAAAATGCCACATGATAATGTCTGTTTCAAAACAAAGCAAGAAACTAAGAAAACATTAACATCAGTTTATCACCACAAATATATCTAGGATGCCTGTTTTTTCCAGAAGTCAATGAATGAGGCAAAGTCTATGAATACTCCATAACTTAAAGAGGCTATATGTAAGAAATGAATTATATCAATTCCTTTTTACTGCCAATGTGTGAACAGCTTGTAACGGAACTTAAAAAATTAAACCTTCCCCGACTTCCTAGGTTGTCTATGAAAGCCTGTAGACAGCTTATGTGAAGGACTCAAAAAAAAAAAAAAAATCAAACGAATGTGATGTTTACTCTTCCATGAGCCTCTCTTCCGTTCAGAGACACATGAAACCATACAATGTGCCGAAAGAGCCATTCTGTACTGTAATGTCAATGTGTCATGCAAAGATCGAAAAAGAACTTCACTGTGAGAATATCAGGGCCTTGAATTGCGTTCAGTCTCTTGTTACGTGTGCACGAGTGCGAGAACGAGCATCAAGTTACTGGCTGCAGTTAACTTAAACGTCCACCGGTGTCACTAATAACAAGGGTTTCTGAATTCTACATATAGCCCCTTTAAATACCAAAATTAATATATTAGGAAGAAATTCACAACGTCTTAAAATTTCTGTGACAGGTGTTGTTGGCTCATCTCGTATGAAAACATTATAATCCCATTATTATTGGGACAAAAAATATAAAGGATGAAAAAATATTTGATACAGTTTCAATGTACTTAAAATTTTACATTCATTGGCAAGTGTGGTTACAAAAATGCCATGATTATATTCAGCGGTGAATGTATACAAAAGACCTGTTGATCCCAAAGGTAAACAAGATATCTATTGGGTGTTCATCCATGTCCTTCCACTCCTTTCCTCTGCCTTGCTTTCTATTGTGCTCGTTATTATCATGGCATAATGCCACTGTGTGTTTGTGAGCCGTTTTCGTTCAGTACCTCTTTTAACTTTAAAAAACACAATTTTGTCCTGTTATTTTCTATTTTGATTGTTCATCAGTTCATGGACATTAATGCATTTCCTGGACTTGGAGTCATTGAGTTTTAGCTGGCCTTGCCTCTATGATGAATAATAAAGGTCATTCAGGAGACATGGAAGGATCATGGTGGCAGCAGATCGACTGGGATACTCATTTAGATTCCACGTACAATCACAATGAGAGCAAGACGTAGTTTTGATGTTGTCAGATGGTTTTACCACAGAATCACTTACATGACGCTGGATCAGGAGCGGGGTAAATCTCAGCAGACGGAATGGTGTCCACATTTTCTCCACTGGCTAAACTGCTTATTACAAACTTTATGTCATCAACATTAGCAATAACGATGCCACTGCTTGAGTAGTGGGGAAACATCTCAAATTGGAAGCCTGTTGGACAGGATTTAAACAAACATTACTTTCGTCATAAGCGTTCATCATACTTCAGGCAAGTAAATAAATCATGCTAGAATTTACCTTTGGATAACAATTGATAAATACACTACAAAAACATTTTCATATAGCAAAATGCAGCCTCTGGTTCCTAGAACAGAATTTGAACTATGTATTCTAAATAGGGGTGGGAAAAAATATTGATAGGGCAACATATCGTCGTCCTTCTCTGTGCAATATGAGAATTGATTTGCTGGTGCCAAATATCGGTAGAAGGCGCTCTAAAAAGATTTCCCTGCTCCCAGCATCGCTACTTCAAAGCGGTCACTCAACACATGAATGAGGGAAACATGAACATAAGTTAACTAGCCTAAGAAAAAGAGGTTTTTAACGGGATTGCAGACAGCAGTGTGAGTAAAATAATAGCCCCAGCCACGTTTGAGTTCAAAGTCTGGACGCAGTTAGGCTTTTATACCACTGATGTGACAAACAGACATCTTTGACTTTCTTCACAGAGCGCTTACACAGATATACATGGGAGCATTTGAAAACAGGCGTCTGTCAGCGGATTTGTCTTCATACAAATACCCACTGAACTTTTCCACATTTTGACACGTTACAACCACAAACAAAAATGTATTTTATTAGTACTTCATGTGATAGATCAACACAAAGTGGCACATAGTTGTGAAGTGGAAGGAAAATGATAAATGGTGTCCAAATTTTTTTTACAAATAAATATCTGAAAAATGTAGCGTGTATTCGTATTTAGTCCCCTTTACTCTGATGCCCATAACTAACATACAGAGGAACCAACTGCCTTGAAAAGTCACCTAATTAGTACATAGAGTGTGTAATTTAATCTCAGTAAAAATACAGCTGTTCTGTGAAGCTCCCAGAGGTTTGTTAGAGAACATTAGTGAACAATCACGAAGACCAAAGAACACACCAGACAGGTCAGGGATAAAGTTGTGGAGAAGTTTAAAGCAGGGTTAGGTTATAAATCAATATCTCAAGCCTTGAACATCTCACAGAGAACTGTACAATCCATCATCCGAAAATGGACAGAGTATGGCACAACTTTAAACTTTTTGGCCTAAATGCAAAACGCTATGTGTGGCGGAAACTACCAGTATCGGCCCGATACCAAGGCCCGTTGTCAAAATGTCCATCGTGTGGAGTATCTCACGTAAATACAGTCGGTTATGGCTTAAGTGGACGTAAACATTTGGGTGAAAACAGGATGTGTGTCAGTATCCATGGATTTGGTCTTAAAGGGACCGTAGCCTATATTTGTCATTAATTTTAATAAAACAACAAAATATGTTAAATGTATACATGGTAAATAAACCTACTGTATCTGAAAAACAAGTTTATTTAATTAATAATTAAATAATTAATAATCTTTATAGTATTTGTTGTATTGTTTTTAATTTGTTTGTAAATTTTCTTTTCATATAACTATATATATATATATATATATATATATATATATATATATATATATATATATATATATATATATATATATATATATATATATATATATATATATTAGATTAATCAATGTATAGGCATCGGTATCGGCGAGTACTAGGAAAAAAAAAAAAAAAGTATCGGTACTCGGTCCTTAAAAAAAATGGTATCGGTGCATCCCTACCTAACACTGCACATCACCTGAACACACCATCCCCACCTGAAACATGGTGGTGGCAGCATCATGTTGTGGGGATGCTTTTCTTCAGCAGGGACAGGGAAGCTGATCAGATGGATAGAGTCAAATACAGGGCAATCTTAGATGAAAACCTGTTAGAGTCTGCAAAAGACTTGAGACTGAGGTGGAGGTTCACCTTCCAGCAGGACAACGACCCTAAACATACAACCAGAGCTACAATGGAATGGTTTAGATCAAAGCATATTCATGTGCTGGAATGGCCCAGTCAAAGTCCAGACCTAAATCCAACTCAGAATCTGTGGCGAGACTTGAAAATTGCTGTTCAAAGGTGCTCTCCATCCAATCTGACGGAGCTTGAGCTTGAGCTATTTTGCAGAGAAGAATGGGCAAAAATTTCACTCTCTAGAAGTGCAAAGCTGGTAGAGACATACCCCAAAAGACTTGCAGCTGTAATTGCAGCAAAAGGTGGTTCTATAAAGTATCGACTCAGGGGGGCTGAATACAAATGCACGCCACACTTTTCAGATATTTATTTGTTAAAAAAATTTGGACACCATTTGTCATATTCCTTCTACTTCACAATTATGTGCCACTTTGTGTTGGTCTATCACATAAAATCCCAATAAAATACATTTTTGTTTGTGGTTGCAATGAGTCAAAATGTGGAAAAGTTCAGTGGGTATGAATACTTTTGCAAGGCACTGTATTAGGGATCCGCTGACAGACGCCTGCTTTAAGCTCTTGTTGAAGAGCAGCAAAGATGTCTATTGACAATATGTTTTGGAAGCGTGATCATTGTAGCCAATCACAGACATATACGTTGAGCGTGTAAACACACACTGGCCATTCAGAGGTGTTTAAGAATCCACTTAACAGTGCTCAAAATGCTAGGCTATACTGGTATCGTCACATTTGAAAAATGTTAAAATACTCAAGTCGGTACCTTTGACAACACTATTCCCAGGTTTAAGGAAGCTAGTAAACACTGAGATGTTCCCAGGTTTAAATAAAAGAGGTTGGTAATTTATTAAATGTACCAGGTTTATTTAAAAACAAGTCAATAAGCAGTTGACTTAGGCTAAAGGCATCAGTTTACACACAACGAAAAGTTTAAGCTTTTAAAAAGTGTAAGCATAAAATTTTTAATTTACTTGAAATGTTACATTTAATTTACAGACTAAAAAACTTTTTGTGCTGTTTTCTAACAGTTCAGACTTTAAGAGAGAAAACCTGCACAACCTTTTCACTGGCATTTTGTTTTCATAGTTAGACATGATGTGCCATTACAGGATTGTCTAGCAATATATTGATTATCGCAGAATAGCTGTATCATGATATTATTGTTATCGTGAGGTACCCTGTGATTTCCAAAAAAAAAAAAAAAAAAACAAAACACTAAAAGCCCAAAGTATAGTACAGCCAGTCACTGTTACATAGCAGAACATAATGTGAGTGTTGTGTGTAGAACATAACCAGGAGGTGGCATTATTGGATGCGGATTGTTAGGAGGCCATGGTTGCTAATGGAGGGAATTTAGTAGGGGATACACCCCTACTTTTAAGTGCCATGGGATTTTTAATGACCACAAAGAGTCAGGACCTCGGTTTAACAGACACTGCTGGTGATACCCTGCAACTGCAGTGTGGCAGTAGTCACACTGACAGGCACAGCCCTACTTATAATGCAAATGTAGCTCACTAGGTTTATGGACAATAATACAGTCCACTTATGTATTTAAATTGTCAAAAAGGTCTAAGAGCACCTGTGAGAAATATCAGGTGTCGTTGCTTGATGAATCTTGCTTGCAGATCCACTAGACAATCAAGGTCAGGTGCTCTATGTGATGGAGTGTCACAGTCATGGTAGGACAGGATTTCCACAATATGTCTCTTCTCATAAGCAGTGAGGATCTCGTATAGGTTCAAAGCATCAGCTTTAAGCCTGGGGACAGAACAAGCAAAACATGGTCATGGTGAGTCCTTGCAGTGCTATCAATCATGAAGATGAAGGGGGTGGATTCCGGAATCGCCGCTTCAATGTATATCTTTTGAGTGATTTATACTCAAGTTATTAATCCATATTTATCCTTCTAAATATTAAAAAGATTTAAATTACTTCTTCAAGCGTATGTTAAAGCATTTATTTTACTTTCCATTTTCAATCACTAGAGAATAATGAGGAATATTGTCTGAACCTCTTACTGAGTGAAAGTGCATGTTATCAGTATGTTTTAGGAAATTTTTCCTGGTCAAAGCTAGAGCTCAAGCAGCTCAGACTTTGAATAAGCTGTGTATCTGTGTGTGTGTGTCAGTATCCATAGTTACAGGTCCTGACTGTGAACAACTTGTATCCAGGCGAGATGAAATGAGCATCTTCTAGACAAACTGGAGCCTAGAAATTCTGATACATGACCTGTGACCGGTGAGTCACTTTGTGCCTAGGCCAGGATCCTTGTGTCATCTGGATATTCAATGGAGATATACTTCTGTCTATCAGTCCATGTGTGACTGACTCCGGGTCTTCATTCATCATATCTGGTCCTCTGGTCTTTAACTGTAAAATCCCCTACAAAGAAAACTAGTTTGTCTCACCACTTTGTAAAAAAGGGTGATGGTTTAGTGGCAAACCTGCTGTGCTCTCTGAGTTTCTTGTGCGATTTGAAGTGTATCCTCCACCTCCAGGGGTTCTGAGGAGAGTTGAGCTTCTCAATGTGCTGAAGGATATCTTGAAGTTTCTCTAAAAACAGAAAAATGGCTTAGCTGAAATGCTTGTTAAATAGCTGAACAAACCTAATGACAATAATATATTTGCTTGGATACCTGAAAACATCCTGAAACTGAGTTACCTGCTGTGATGACGGCTGGATTCAAAACATGCTCATCTGATACAATGAAACCCCCAGACTGAAAGAGTTCATTGTAAGTGTGGTTCTGAATGTCACTCAGGTTGTCTATACCAGCAAAGCTCACAGATGGATGCTTCTTCAAGGAAACTAAAGAAGGTATCTATGGGTATAAAACATAACATCTGGTGTTTTCCAGTTTACGGAACTGGTTCCCAAATTCAAACAGAATCAACTTCTTCAACGAATCCATTTTAAGTGCTGAGCTGTGACTTACCTTGTGAACCTGTGTGGCGATGTCCATATTCTGAATGATGACCAGTAGTTTATCTTGACTATTGCTCTTTTCAAGGAAACTATGAGGGTTACACTCCAAATCCCCCAACTTTTTCAAATATTCCTGTTACAAATGTCAGTACAAGGTTAGTACGTCTTAAGTTTGACTTAAGTTTAAACATCCATCTCAATTTTAACACATGACAGTAAGTTTTACCAACATTGAAGCTACAGTTCCACCTTCTTTCCAAGTCGGTGAAAAATGTATGCCCAATTGGCCATGTTTACACCTACTATCAACATCTAATTTCAGGTGGACAGCACTAAATACAGGTGTAAAGCTGGTCCAAAAACAGCAAAACAAACCAGTATAGTTTGAAGATCAAACAATATTTTTCACATAAGAAAGATGTACCTTTATTTCCCAGCAGACGTCACTCTCCTCCTCATCCATGGAATGGATGTAGAAGTGAACGGAGTTCTTCTGAACTCCTTTAAGGATCTCCACCAGGTTACTGATCACCTCTGGCTGTAGCTGATCAATGATACTGCTGATGGCGGAATGTGCGTGTTCCATCGGGGCGTCTTCAGCTGGCACGGCAGGGTGTGCCATTTGCCCCTCCACAGCTTCCGTAGTCTCAGCAAACGAACTACCATTCATCTCATTTGAGCTTTGATGAAGATTATTAGAGATGTTTGCTTCCAGGGTCTTTTGGCACACTGAGTTCTGCTCTAATGGACACATCTTTTGGGGAGGTTCATGGACATCAGGCTCAGGTAAACTTGACCGATGTTGCAGTTGTGTCATTGAGTCAGGTAGGGCAATAGAAGGGGAACATGGTCTCAGAGATGACTCAAAAGCATTGGGTTTAGTGGTTGAAGACGAGGAAGCACAAGAATTAATGTTGGAGGATGTATCAGGGACATTTGAAGTAGCTTCTATCGCAGAAGACGACGAAGACACATCTTCTTGAGCTGCATGGGGTCCACTGGCATGCTGGGAGTCTATGAACATCTTCAGGCTGTCCTGGAAAGAGCTGATGTAATTACAGACAGGAAATGAAGTGTTGAAGTTTGAGACATAATCAGAAAGTTGTAGAACTGGAGTCTGGGGAGGTTCTCGTGTGCCCTGAGTGCTTAAGCAAGAAACATAATAAATATTATTGCCCCTCAAGAGCTGCTCAACCTCACTGGAAAAGCCAAATATTTGCTCATCGACTATGTGGTCAACTTCATTTGCAGGACAATCACTAATAGTGGTCACAGCAGCAGGAACAGGGTCTTCATCCTCAACCTCTGCTGCAGTCTGTACATCCAGATCCACTACTATGTTGCTGCTGTCAGGCTGGTAGGGGGGTGAGAGATCTTTCATGTCAGGTGTAGATACAACTGGGCTCTGAAGGAAACGTGGATCTTCAGGATAGTCCATCTTTCTTTGGGAATATCTTTCTGTTTTCAGACCTAATCAAGCAATTAAGAAAATTAAGATTCTAAAATCTACAAACAATGTACATTAACATCTTTGCTGAGGTTTACATTTTACAGTTAATTTTTTTAACATCTCTGAGTAGTACTCATTCTCAGAAACAGTGTTAAGTGTGCATTATTGATATAATGAACAGATATATAAGATAAGAGTACTGAACTTAAGGTGGTGTCCCACTAGCCAGCTTAAGACAACTTGATTTGCGGCTGGAGGTCATTCAAACAAGTTAAGATTCCCTCCAACTACGTGAATGCAGCTTTCATGTGGAAATGTGCTGAAAAATCATCTAGAAAAATTGGCCACATAGTTCAAACAAAGGTAATTTCTCTTAATACCCTTGATTTACTTCAATTAAATCACAGAATGTACTGGTGTGACATCATTTCAAACAAAATCAGGCCAAAGTTTGTTGTTTCGGGAGTGTGAAACAGCTTGAAAAAAAGCAAATTTTCTGGGAAGAATGAAAAAGAACTTTGTCATATATCAGGGCTTTCCAGTCGTTCAAGATTTCATCATGAACTTGTACTGGGCTTCTTAATAATTCCTTACATTTATATAGCATTTTTCTGGGCACTCAAAGCGCTTTACATATGGAAGGGGGAATCTCCTCAACCACCACCAGTGTGCAGCATCCATCTGGATGATGCAACGGCAGCCATATTGCGCCAGAACACCCACCAACACCAGCTTATTGGTGGAGAGGAGACAGAGTGATGAAGCCAATCAGTGTGTGGGGATGATTAGGAGGCCATGATGGATAGAAGCCAATGGGCAAATTTGGCCAGGATGTCGGGGTAACACCCCTACTCTTTTAAGGACCAAAGAGAGTCAGGACCTCCGTTTAACCTCTCATCCAAAGGACGGTGCTTTTTGACAGTATAATGTCCCCATCACTATACTGGGGTGTTAGGACCCACACAGACCACAGGGCGAGCACCTCCTGCTGGCCTCACTAACAACTTCCAGCAGCAACCTAGTTTTCCCAGGAGGTCTCCCATCCAGGTACTAACCAGGCTCAGCCCTGCTTAGCTTCAGTGGGCAACCAGTCTTGGGCTACAGGGTGATATGGCTTCTTAACTTAAAATGCATAATAATTTAATATAATATAATTAACCGTAAAAAAACTTTTTTGCTGATATTGAGTTGCAAGATCATTATTAGACATTTTTACAGTGTTCTTCACATCTTCATCAGTTACTTTACCTGTGATGGGTATTAGTACCCATGGGATTGTCTTTTCCCCGAGCAGGTTAACGCCACGCTGCTGTCCACCAGAATCTGAACAAGGGCTAAATGCTTCTAAACTACTCAAGCTACCTGCGGTCTCCTCCTGAAATGGCAAAAACATCATCAAAATCCATACCTGGACTTCGTGGCTTTTTAACCAAATTACTGGAGAAATGCAAACCATCATAAAAAGAAGCAATACTGCGGCCAGATGCAAAACTAGCAACTATTATTTAAGTAAAGAGCATATACCAGGTACAGTAGTATTCAAACATTTGCTCCTGTTTTTTGATCTTTAATGTGTCAATGTTGAGTTATTTGAGCACACTGATCTACCTACCTCAAGACAGTCGGTCCTCTCTGGTTCATCATCCATGAATCTTTTCCTCAGGTCAATGTCACGGTCAGTCGGGAGGCCGAGTCTTAACATGCTGTCGAACAGAGCGGCGTCAGAAATGTCTGTTGTGTCCTTCATCTCTGTGTTTTCAGGTGATTCTGTCGTGACCCTGGTCAGGTTGTCTATCAGCTTAATGACCTCTAGCGCCCCCTGGGTCTTGTCTTTGCGCAAGTCTGTATCAAGACTGGTCTTTCCAAGGCTGTCTAGCATCTCCATGACTTTCAGCACACTCTGAGATTTGTCCTTCCTCAGGTCTGTGTCCTGAATGCCGACACTGCTCAGAACATTGGCAAGACGTGGAGTGGACTGCCTCTCGTCTGCTGATGAAGGAGAGCTTTAAATTAATGACTGACAGCAACCTGCATACAGCTATAACCAGGGTCAGAAATTAACATGGGCCAAAGCCCACAAAATGCCCCCAAATTCAAAACAAGGAAAGCCACTGCACAATTACACTATAAAAAAAAACAGCAGAACAAAAAACAGCTGTTGCGATTATGGCTGATTGTGTTCGCACAGCGGACGAAAAAGCTCCTCAAAAAATCCCCACTGACTTTCAATAGCGGAATGTTCAGAAATTTGAATCTCAACTGTCACTTTCACACAGACAGGCACACGCAGGGCCTTAGAACCCCCCCTCTCTCACTCACTCATTTGATTAATCTTATCAAGCAGCCAATAGGTAATGACCAATAAAATCTTCATAGCCACACCCCAGCAACCACACCATAGACTTCCATTGAAAAACAGATGAGATGGATATAAATGAATCAGAACATCATAGAGACATGTGAGTGTGGCTCTTTTGATTTGAGCAGTCATGCAGTCTATTAGTTTAAGCCTTCTAACCATCTAGCCATGCCCTAGCAACCATTTAGAGCACCCTAGCAACCCAAACCCAAAGAGGGATATCTTCAAATCTGAACGTCATATGGTTGGTTTATATCATTCATACTGGCAAGCAGCCTTTGGAGCATCATCATTGGCAGCTGCCAAGGAAATGTACATTCTAGTTAGTGGTGCTTGCGAAAGGCAAAGCATCATTAGTGTTCTCTTGCATACTTATTATTCTGCTTCTTCTTCTGGACAAAAATTCGGCGCGTAACTCGTCCCGCACCGTTTGTCCTAGACCCATGAATGAGATGTCAAATCGACCGGCTCATTGAGGGGAGGTGTGCTATGACTTTAAGCAATCGGACCTATGATGTTCGCACAGCGGACGAAAAAGTCCCATTGACTTTCAACGGTGGAATGTTCCGAAATTTGATCTCAACAGTCACTTTCTCACACACACACACACACACACACACACAGGGCCTTAGAACCATTTCTCTCTCACACCTCTCACTCATTTGACACATCTTATCAAGCAGCCAATAAGTGATGACAAAAGAACTTTATAGCCCCCACTCCCTAGCAACCAAACAGAGTACCCTAGCAACCGTTCAGCAAGACCTATATCTCTGCATCAGAGCATCGTAGAGACATGGCGGTTGGCTCTTTTGACTCATGCTAGCAAACTGGACTTCCAACATGCTACACATGCTAGCAGTGAATAGCTACATGCTAATAGTGATTAGCTAAGGAACATGCTAAGAACTCTATAAAAACTCCATAGTAACCATCTGTGACAACGACCAACCACCTAGTAACACCATAGCATCCACCCAGGTTACCATAGCAACCATCTAGCAACAGCTTAGTGACCACTCCAAGTACCTTAGAAACTGCCTAGCAACACCCTAGCAACCACCCAGGTTATCATAGCAACCGCCTAGCAACAGTCTGAAGCAGACCTTCAGACTGTTCTGACCGAGTGTGCTATACCTTTTCAGACTGATCTGACTTACGGTTTTCCTAAAAATGCTGATCAAATCTTGGAAAAACTCCCATAGACTTACATTGAAAACCTGAACATTCCATCAACCTCCAACTGTTACAATTTCAAATGTAAACACACTGAAGTCCATTAGACTCAATGATGCTGCCATTCTATGTACTATTTACACGCCATTCAAACTCAAACTTTCTATCTATCTATCTATCTATCTATCTATCTATCTAACCATCTATCTATCTATCCATCTATCTATCTAACCATCTATCTATCTAACCATCTATCTTACTATCTATCTATCTATCTTACCATCTATCTATCTATCTAACTTACCATCTATCTATCTATCTATCTTACCATCTATCTATCTATCTATCTATCTATCTAACCATCTAACCATCTATCTATCCATCTATCTATCCATCTATCTATCCATCTATCTATCTATCCATCTATCTATCCATCTATCTATCTATCCATCTATCTATCCATCTATCTAACTTACTATCTATCTATCTATCTATCTATCTAACTTACTATCTATCTATCTATCTATCTAACTTACTATCTATCTATCTATCTAACTTACTACCTATCTATCCTCGCGCACTCGCTCTCTCGCGCACTCGCTCTCTCGCGCACTCGCTCTCTCGCGCACTCGCTCTCTCGCGCACTCGCTCTCTCGCGCACTCGCTCTCTCGCGCACTCGCTCTCTCGCGCACTCGCTTTTTCAAGCCAACTTAAAGTTTGTCTACGAACTTTACTCATCTAGTTATGTTTATCATTATTATGTTGGGGAGGTAATCCAAAGTATGGAATAATTTCAAGAGGATGACCCCAAAAAGGTGATGTTCAAATGTTAGCCTTTCATTAATCATCTTCAAACATGGATTATCATTTGAAACATGTTAGTAGTACCCTAACGTAAACAATTTTACATGGCTGCTCACTCTAACATTAACCTTTATAAATGTGCGCAATTATTAGATGCATGCATATCCAAGTGTTCGTGCAGAGTGTGGAAGCTAAATTAGTGCCGCGCTTTACTGCATGACATTTAATTTAAGGTGCATTTCTATCTATAGACGCATCCACTATACTTCGGAGATGGCGACTCAGCTTCGTCAATTTCATCTTTGCAGCCAACACTGATTCAGAAAACACTAGCTTATTAATAAATTAAAATGTTCAGATAGTCTCCTTGCTGTTTTTTCCAACACATTCACAATCATTACTTTTGCCGGTTGAGAATTTATATTCTAAAGGCTCATTATTATGGTTTACTATCTACTGTATTGTAGAACAATGCTAATGTAACGACTACCAGCCGACGAGGAAACTCTTCAGATGGGGCAGCCCTAAAAGACAACACAGATACATTTAATAAGGTAATTATAAAAACTGCTCCTAAATGGTAATAAAAGTCAGTTGAAATCAATCCCAAGGGGCAAATATTGGAAATGCTAATTTCTTACCCTGGCTGTTACACAATTCAAACGAATATTCAGTGCAAACAAGATTCTGAATAGAACCTCTGCACCAATAAACTTAAAATCAAGCTGCATTTTTATTCTATGTCTATTTCACACCTCTGTCCTCATTCTCCTCACCTTCCCTGAATTCTTCATTGGGTTGACTTCTCTGGCGTTTTGAGCTTCCTTCAAGGGCGTCGAGATCTACCTTCCTCTTAAGTGCATAGGTGTCCTCCATCGCCTCTGGACCTCCTGCCTTTCCTTTTGAGCTCTTCTTGTTCAGCTGAATGAGCTTCAGTAGCTCTTTTACTTTCTCTGGGTTATCATGAGGGGGTGCTTTCTCAGCGCTCAGGTTGGTCTGAACCCGGAACTCCTCCACCTTCTTCTTCACGTTCTCCAGAACCATTTCGAACACGGCAGGGTTGTAGATGTAGGACCGCATGAAGGCCTCCCAGTTTGTCTTCTGTCTGGGTGCAGGAAAGAGCTTTTCCCTGACATCCAGTTTAGAATCATAGTCTGTCCTAATGCGCTGTATTGGTTTGCCTTCATGGAGGTTTGTGAGGTAGTCGTAAACCTGCTGCTCTATGGTGGCACTGAGGTCAGCAGGAGGGTCACTACGAGCCTTGCTGAGGGTGTAGTGAAGAGCGGAGACGAAAGAATCATGCTGGGGCATGATGGGACCCCAATGCTCTGATGACACAGGCTTGCAGGGAGATGATGCTTTACAAACACAAAAAAAATTAAATTAGTTTCATTACTAAATAATAAAAATTATTAAGATCAAAAATAAGATTAGATCAGTGACTGAGACTTGAGCCTGAAACATACTCTATGCTTATTTGAAAACGTAGATTTTAGCTCTTCATACATAGTTGTGTTCTGAATGCCAATATCGGTTTCCATTTAAAGTTGAGAATTTAACTAGTGCGTAAAATTGCAATATCGCATAAAACATTTGCGAATAAAGCAGCATTTCCACCCCATGTGCTCAAGGGAACAAAATTTTTACATCCTGGAAAATTAGCGCAAAATACCTGAAATAAAAATTAAAGTTGCTGCAATCAGGGAAGAAACTGTGGCTCTTTTATCCTCCATCATAAATGACAGATGAAACAATAAATGCTGTCAAGTTATCAGCACGGTTGTACTGAATCGATTGCAGCAACTTTATTATAGATATTTTTGTGCCAATTTCACAGGAAGTGACGATTTTGTTTTCTTTTGAAACGCTGCTTTATTCGCAAATGTTTTATGCAATATTTCAATTTTGCACACGTTAAATTCACAACTTTGGATGGAAACATAGCTATTGGTATTGGTACTCACTATTTTTGTATCGTGACAACGCTAGTTTGAAGAAAAGCTTGCTGATCAAGTTAACTGAAATAAGATAAACTGTGCTGACTAGCTACATGAATGATAACATGTTTAACAGCACAGACATTTGAATCTAATACAATCGCTTCCATGATTTAATGAAATTTATTTTTGCCACACTGATGTGCGTTAAACAAGACTATGGGCTTGCAATATTTTGGCCAAGCATTCACATCGGTGTCTTCATAAAATATGTTTCTGGCTTTAAGAAGGTGCACATCATTTTAACCGTGTACATCTCTCCAAATACTCACAGCTCTTTAACAAGTCACGCTTCTCACGATAAATAAAAAGTGCTTGTATACAGGACATTTTCCAACTGCCTCGTCGCTCTGTAAAATCAAAGACATTTGAAATATTTCAAAAGATCAATTTCTTTTACAATGACATTTCACCATCATTAGATCATACCACTTGAGTTGGTCATTTGACTGGCAGAAAGCAAAAAGAGAAAACCTCTGTCCTTCACCATATTCACCAACACCTGCAGTGACAAGACAACAATCAGCTCATGTACCAACTGCCATGAGTCAGGATTAGATGCCCAATCTGACACTCACCAGACCCTCTTCCTCCAGTTTCTGCAGCAGTGCGGTCAAACTCTTTGGAGATTTGTCTTTCTCCACCACGTCAAACAGACTGCAGAACATGCCACTTTTAGACACTATAAAAACAGAGACATACTTTACATTATATTATCATATCTCTACAAGCACAATCAATGCAACTTTAACCCCACAATAATGCTACATCATTGTAATGTTCAATTGGTTCAGGAGGAACTGTAAAACGTGGCTGCTTTTTTGGTTGTGGCATCTGTAACTCATGCATAGCATGAAATAGGGCTGTTATGATTCCTTGATTAAATGAGAAAAATCCTCGATTGCAATTTTCAAATGCAGTTTTGTATTAAAACCATTTAAAAACCATAATATAGCATAGTGCTATTATGGATTCACAAAGGCTGCGATTCAATTAAATAAATATATGCCGTGCAGGTTTAATATAAGCGCGCTTTAATTATTTGGTTGTGAGTAGGTTGTGTGCGCCTCAAAGCGGCTCTGTTCACAGTAAATGCTGCTCCACATGAACTGTTATCATTTACATACGTGGAGCGTGTCTCAAACTCCATATCTGCATATGCTGCGAGTTTGGGTTGCTTATAACATTCATCTGGGGACGCAATGTGTGCCATTTCATTTCATTTGGCCAATATTAAACAAGGATTTGATCTGCTGTAAAGTGTAACAACACCAGGCCATTGCAGGCATTTGTTATAATACATAATGTACATTTACATGTATTTTAACACTGTTCTATAAAACCATGATTACTTGCTTTTGATATTTTATTTGTACCAAATATTATTGCAGTATTGTTATTATATATGTACAGTGGGTACGGAAAGTATTCAGACCCCCTTAAATGTTTCACTCTTTGTCATATTGCAGCCTTGCCACAATTCTGTCTCTGAGCTCTTCAGGCAGTTCCTTTGACCTCATGATTCTCATTTGCTCTGACATGCACTGTGAGCTATAAGGTCTTATATAGACAGGTGTGTGGCTTTCCTAATCAAGTCCAATCAGTATAATCAAACACAGCTGGACTTAAATGAAGGTACAGAACCATCTCAAGGATGATCAGAAGAAATGAACAGCACCTGAGTTAAATATATGACTGTCACAGCAAAGGGTCTGAATACTTAGGACCATGTGATATTTCAGTTTTTCTTTTTTTTAAAATCTGCAAAAATGTCAACAATTCTGTGTTTTTCTGTCAATATGGGGTGCTGTGTGTACATTAATGAGGGAAAAAATAGGTCTATTTTTATTACCACAAAAATATCCGATTACTTGATTAATTGTCAAAAAAAACTGATTACACAATTACCAAAATAATCATTAGTGACAGCCCTAGCATGAAACGCACTGAAAACATACGTATAATGTCTGCGCGATCAGCGTGCACGAGGGTAAGTAAAACATGTTTACAGGCAGGTAAGACATCCTATCATATCCCTCAGACCGAAGGGTATTAGGGATGCAAACACATCCCATACCCCCCGAGCCCAAACCGTGGAATGTACCAAAGAGGGGCATACCTAAAGTGGTTTATTCTGGATAATCTTATTTATTTATTTTTTTTTTCTAAATACAGACAAGGTTCTCCCAAGATTTGGAAAACAAAACATTACACAGCTAAACAAAATAACATGTAATTTACTTTAGGTTCTGACAAAATGTTCTATTTAATGTTTTAAATATATGTATTTAAAAATATTATAAAAAATATTTATTTTAAAAGAATTAATTGTGTAAAAAACGTTTTTGAACAAATCTCTATCAAATACACTTTAAAAGTCACTGGAGGCCACCTGCCGGCATTACAATGTAATACAATCTTTATTTGAAGTGTAAAATTAGTTTCAAATTTCATTTACTCATTTTGATTGCTGCTGCAAAATCAGTGTTTAAAATTTGGCAGATGTGCATCATTGTGGTTCTTTCCATTTTACACTGGGGTTATTTACCCCACATTATTATGTTTCTTGGGTCTACTATAACCTTCAAAGCAAACAAACCAGCGCATCTTTATTTGTTGCTTAGTGACGGCTGTAAGTAAGTAAGCCAGAAATGCACAGGTGCTGCTCAATTCAGCTATATTTAATGTTCATCATATTAACTTATGCGTTGAGTATGTTCGCTAAATCTGCACAGATGACATAAACTTCACCAAAAAATTTAGTAAACGATTTGTGAAACATAACCCGCCAAACTGCCTAGTGATTTCATATCATTACCCTTTACAGTTGATTTTTACCCACATTTGGTGGATGTTCATTTCAAACCCTGTCATTATGAAATTACACAGAACATTTTGCGTGTGTAAAAGCAAACTGTTTAATTACATTGTGGTTATGTCAATATAGTGTAGTAGAGCTCAACTAAAGTTGTATTCGTTAGCAAAATGGTAATGTTAGTAGCGTTATACAAGTTGTTTTAATTTTAACGTTATTTCCACCAAAATTGTACTTATTCCTAATACAAGTCAGCCATGTCAACCCTGCCTTTAATTTTCAGCATTAGGGCTGCACAATATTGGAAAACACTGACATTGTAGTGTTTACTTTTACTGCGATATACATAGCGATATGAGGAAATACAGGAATGTTTACCAGATCACTTGAATAGCTCTATTTGGAAAGAATGAATCATTCTATAATGAGTGGAGTGATTTTGTAGGAGTACAAAATAAATTTAAAGAGCTGGAAAATGCTTTTATCATTTTATTTCGAGTGCAAACAATCATTTTAGGGCTGAACGATTTGGGAAATGTTTTTTTTATTCTTTTTTATTATTTTTTTTTTTATATGGGTGTTCACACTTTTACTCTTTATAATAACTAACACAAACAACTTTCAGTAACCATAATGTGAACAGAGTTTAAAAACAATATCTTTTTTACACAGGTACCAATTTACCATAGGGCACATTCCCACCATTATTGACCAATTCAGCGTCAATTAATAATATTATTAATATTATTAAATAATATGTTAAACAAAATAAGATATATATTATAAGCCTGTAACTGTTGTACTGTAAAAATAAGAAATTAAGTATTTAATAAAAATTATTTTCTTTCATATTACAACTTCAGCCACCCTTCTCTTTAAGATACTGGCATTGGCCATCAAATATCAAATATTGGTCGACTACTAATCTCGCATACTGCTCTGTATTTTCACTCTCATATATAAATATCGTAAAGCCCACTGATTGCAACACAAATGTGAATAATAATAATAATAAAAAACAACATTTTCTTCCAAGTATGCAAGAAGTTAAGGTGTTTCATATGCAACCGTGGATCGGTTCTTAAAATGAATGGTCAGATAATATGGATTATTTGATGTCTGATGCCAATGGAGTATTTTGACAGCCTACACAAAACTTTTGTTTTCTTCTGTCATGTCAAACTTGTATATAACAATTAAGCTTGCTTTATAGGCTTGTTATATTAGCGGTTATGAGGGACAATACGGTATAAAATTTATATCGGATTAAAGGAGAATCATTATGAATAAAACTTATTTGTTTATAATAGGCTATTAGGTTTGAACTTATTGGTCTTGTGCTGCCTATTAATTCAGTTGATTTGAATAAATATGTCTATAAGACCAAAGCTAAGACCAAGCGTCTGCACACATAGACATTCAAATGCGCAAACCTATAGACTAAACATGTAAATGAACGGCAAGAATGCATTAAAGGTCTTTGGTTTCCAGTAGGAAAACAATTTTTACAACGGAAGTGATTCAATCAAAAACCTACTTTAGCTTGATAATATTTTCTTAGAGCTGCTGTAAAGCCAAAACAATCTCTGTGAATAAATTTTTCTATTATCACTGTGAAGCTGTTTCTTCTGTTGAACACAAGAAGATATTTTGAAGAATGTTGGTAACCAGACAGTTGAAACGGACTTCCGTAGAAATTTTTTTTTCCTACTGTGATAGTCAATGGATACCATCTGGCTACCGTCTGGTTACCAACATTCTTCAAAATATTTTCCTTTGTGTTCAACAAAAGTAGTAACTCTCGAAAAGAGAGTAACTCTCGAAATTATACAATCTAAATTAAATCAATTATTAAAAAATAACTGCTCTGTTACATGTGTTTAGCATCTTTGTTTGCATGAAGAACAAAATGTAGGTCTCTAATTTTTCAAATGGCTGGCTACAGATATGTTTTTGTTTAAGACCAGTTTGGCCTGTTAAAAAGTAAATAAACAACAAATTTGCTAAAAACAGAGAGGAAAAAAACAGTATTGGCCAATTTGCTTGTTTAAAAAAAAAAAATATCAAAATCAGCCATGAAAAAAATCAATCAGGGCATCCCTAATAAAAAAATATTACTGTTTTATTCATGCCAGGCCAGTAGATGGCGATGCCACCTTTGTAAAGAAACACTACGCGTCTATATACTGAACACATAATTCACATGACGTCACCTTTTTCACAAATTCACATTTTTGTAGTTTACATGGAGATGCTAACATGCTTTTCAAAAACTTGTACTTTTAAATTTTTTTTTTTTTAAGTTTGCATTTTCAGGCCCCCTGTTGTAGTGTTAAAATGAACAAAACGCATAAAAAGCTTTCCATTTTTAGTTGAAAACAGTGTTGTGTAAACGGCCCCTTAGAGAGCAGGGTGGCCAATGGCCGATATAAAGATGATTAAAGCACTGAGCGATATTTTAGTGGTCAAACCTTCATGGCTGCCCGTGTAGAGATTCCAGGAGAAAAGGGCAGGCGGGATTTTCTGCTTCACCTGCATCAGGCTCATGACTTTACCGATCTCAATCTTCTCTGGCCTGAAACAACAACAGTCAGCATTCATTATCACAATGATTCCACATGCACAATGTCATTTACTGTACACAAGGTGACCGCTGTTGTCCATGGGACTCACAGTTTGTAGGGCAGGAAAGGCTGAGAGAGCGATCGAAGGCAGGCTTGGTACACGTCTTTTCCTCCATTCACAAAATGTCCCCGCCATACCGTGTAGCTGCGCCTACCTATAACAACAATGAAAATGACAAAGGAAAAGAATAGTTGAAAAGTTCATTCAAAACAAATGTTATTTTTTTTTCCTGTTACACAACAACAGCTAGTGTTTTGAAATCAGCCCATATATATATATATATATATATATATATATATATATATATATATATATATATATATATATATATATATATATATATATATATATATATATATATATATATATACACACACACATACACACACATTTTTTTAATTTTTTAATTTTTTTTTTTTTTTTGCGCACAAAAAGTATTATTATCGCTTTATAATATTGAGATAGAACCACTGAACTCACATGAATTGTTTCAAATACAAACCCGATTCCAAAAAAGTTGGGACACTGTACAAATTGTGAATAAAAAAGGAATGCAATAATTTACAAATCTCATAAACTTATATTTTATTCACAACAGAATATAGATAACATATCAAATGTTGAAAGTGAGACATTTTGAAATGTCATGCCAAATATTGGCTCATTTTGGATTTTATGAGAGCTACACATTCCAAAAAAGTTGGGACAAGTAGCAATAAGAGGCCGGAAAAGTTAAATGTACATATAAGGAACAGCTGGAGGACCAATTTGCAACTTATTAGGTCAAATGGCAACATGATTGGGTATAAAAAAGTGCCTCTCAGAGTGGCAGTGTCTCTCAGAAGTCAAGATGGGCAGAGGATCACCAATTCCCCCAATGCTGCGGCGAAAAATAGTGGAGCAGAAAGGAGTTTCTCAGAGAAACATTGCAAAGAGTTTGAAGTTATCATCATCTACAGTGCATAATATCATCCAAAGATTCAGAGAATCCGGAACAATCTCTGTGCGTAAGGGTCAGGGGCGGAAAACCATACTGGATGCCCGTGATCTTCGGGCCCTTAGACGGCACTGCATCACATACAGGAATGCTACTGTAATGGAAATCACAACATGGGCTCAGGAATACTCCCAGAAAACTGTCGGTGAACACAATCCACCGTGCCATTCGCCATTGCTGGCTAAAACTCTATAGGTCAAAAAAGAAGCCATATCTAAACTTGATCCAGACGCGCAGGCGTTTTCTCTGGGCCAAGGCTCATTTAAAATGCACTGTGGCAAAGTGGAAAACTGTTCTGTGGTCAGAGGAATCAAAATTTGAAGTTCTTTTTGGAAAACTGGGACGCCATGTCATCCGGACTAAAGAGGACAAGGACATCCCAAGTTGTTATTAGCGCTCAGTTCAGAAGCCTGCATCTCTGATAGTATGGGGTTGCATGAGTGCGTGTGGCATGGGCAGCTTACACATCTGGAAAGGCACCATCAATGCTGAAAGGTATATCCAAGTTCTAGAACAACATATGCTCCCATCCAGACGTCGTCTCTTTCAGGGAAGACCTTGCATTTTCCAACATGACAATGCCAGACCACATACTGCATCAATATCAACATCATGGCTGCGTAGAAGAAGGATCTGGGTACTGAAATGGCCAGCCTGCAGTCCAGATCTTTCACCCATAGAAAACATTTGGCGTATCATAAAGAGGAAGATGCGACAAAGAAGACCTAAGACAGTTGAGCAACTAGAAGCCAGTATTAGACAAGAATGGGACAACATTCCTATTCCTAAACTTGACCAACTTGTCTCCTCAGTCCGCAGACGTTTGCAGACTGTTATAAAAAGAAGAGGGGATGCCACACAGTGGTAAACATGGCCTTGTCCCAACTTTTTTAAGATGTGTTGATGCCCTGAAATTTAAAATCAACTTATTTTCCCCTTAAAATGATACATTTTCTCAGTTTAAACATTTGATATGTCATCTATGTTGTATTCTGAATAAAATATTGAAATTTGAAACTTCCACATCATTGCATTCCTTTTTTATTCACAATTTGTACAGTGTCCCAACTTTTTTGGAACCGGGTTTGTTTTTAGTACCTTTATGGACCTTGAGAGTTTGAATGGCTTTGCTCTCAATAGAGGCCTCACTGAGCCATCGGATTTCATCAACAATATCTTAATTTGTGTTTCGAAGATGAACGAAGGTCTTACGGGTGTAGAACGACATGAGGGTGAGTAATAGATGACATTTTCATTTTTGGGTGAACTAACCCTTTAGTTATAACTAAATTCCAAAGTCCCTTTAAGGCAAGTAATTTCACTCAGCGACCATCTTTGAAACGCCTCTCGGTCAGCTGTTTCAGTCATGACAGTACAGCTACTATCTATTTGAATGGGGAAACAAAGTTCTCCAAAGTTGTTCAACAAGCCTAGCTCATGCTTAAATTTAATAAATTTTCTCATTCTACGGTAAATTTTGTTTCTAAATGCTTTTGTTTAGAAGGCAGGACTTATTTTCTCCCATTCATAATAATATGAGTGCACCGTTTTTGTTAAAGTCTTTGCTAAATTCTTTGTGTACTTTTATGGTGCTTTTTTGTAGCTTGGCAGACTATATAAACTGTTGCAGTAAGGACATTTTTTTTTTTAAAATGCTGCTTTTATGTTACACAGAAAACCATTAATATCTGAAAAATCCAACTCTTGTGCTGTGAAATTCTGCAGTACTGAAGTGACGCTTACCTCTGCTCACCCCTGACGGCTGACTGGTCCTGAGGAACAAAGACAATTTTAATAAAAATTCGAGTTTTATGAGTCACAGCACCAGAA